>VXCM01000851.1:0-134417 GCA_014773175.1 Lucifuga dentata
AAAAAAAAAAAAAACCTTCTTTCTATATTGTTTTCTTAATGTAAAATAGGATATTATGGACCTCACCCCAGAGTGTCAATTAAAATACAGGAGATCAGAATGGAAGGTTTTCACTTTTTAGTTGAGATTCAGAACATACAGCATAGCAAAGTGAGCCCTAAATAGGTGTATCTATTAGCTGTAAAGAATATAAAAACACAGTGGTAACAGTGTACTGGAAACAGTGTGCAATAAGTTCTATCTACATATATGGAGTAACATTACACACGAAGAATACAATTTTACAGATAAACAATATACTGTCTAAGGAATTAAATGGTCGTGCTGCATCGAGTAGTGTTAATAGTGATATAATGATGTCTGTATATGCCAGTTACCACACACGCAGTTAAGGCAATCAACTCATGCTTATAACAGCCATATTTAGCACCAGTCTTACCAAAATGAAATACAGGAGGAACTAGAGAACACAGTAATTATTTCTAAGGCAGCAAACGTACAGAATGACGTTGTGGCGTTTATATCATCAGAGTAAACTCCGTGAGAAATTACACATCTCCTGCTGTGCCATCTATAAGTGCAGATTCAACTCAGTTTCACATAATAAAGTTAAGGAACTTGCTCCTAGATAAGAAGAAGATATCACATATCAGGAATATCTCAGAGTAAACAGTCTAAACATCGAGGTTTTACTACATTAACATTTCACTCCTTGCAACCGCTAATTCTTATGAGCCTTTCTTACACTTAAGCAGCGTTGAAGTGGGTATTGTTTTTCAAGCCGGTCACAGCAATAATACAAAACCACAAGATTCCATTCTAGGTCCTCTCTTGTTGAATTTACATCAATGATTTGGCATATGTACATTTGCATGTATGTCCAGAGGTTGCTGTTAAAATGTATGCAGATGATACAGTTTTTTATGTACACAACATAAATAAATTAGATAAACTAATTTTGTGGCTTTTCTTTTAACTCCCTACTTAACCCCCCTACTCAAATCTGTGACCTGAATCTAATTCTAACCTTGACTCCAAAATCAAATCTTGGATCTAAACCCCTGCCTTAAAAATGCAAGGACTCACAAAGTTGACCTCAGTTTACCAAAATGTCCTAATTCTTATGGTCTTCAACTCATATTGGTCCTCACAAAGAAGTACAAGAGCTCACACACACACACATACTGCTGTTCAGGCGGCTAAGTCTTCTAAAAGCTTCCTTAAATTGTCTGTTTGCAATTAACTTTTAAACTGTGAAATACAAATTTGCCTTCTTATGCTTTTACTGTTTTATCCATGACTGCTAAATTCTGCTGTTTAAATTGTCTGCTTTGCTCCTAAATTATTCTTGGTTTTAATGTTGCTATTTTAAACTTTAATTTGTATGGACTTCTAGCACCATTTTATGTGGCTCTTTTTCAGTTTTATTGTTCCGTGTAGCACTTTAAATAAGTAAATAAGAAATTCAAAAGATTCAAAGTCCATGTTCTGTGTCCAGCTCGTTCTCATATATTATTAAATCTATGAAATTGCAGCCTAATATGAACAAACATGGAACACTGCAGGCCTGAATATAGTGGATTTTTTTTTTTTTTTTTTNTTTTTTTTTTTTTTTTGTACTTTTAGGAGATCCTTGAAGAAAAGCATGCCTCATTATACAAGCCCCAAAACTCTGCACTGCTGCTGCCTCAATCTCTGCACATTCAGCATGAAATTCGTTTGAGTAAGAATATCGATCTCATCTCACCTTGAAATGTTTAATATCTTGCAGAGAGATTTTCAGCATCGCATCAGAAAACTGAACTTTTACAGGAAAGTTCTAGTCATCTGGGATATGATCATTTTCTCATTGCTGTGCAGGAGAAGCTGCGCGTGAGCAGTGAGAGGCAGTCGCGCTGTTACATCTCTTTCCCAAATCTAACAGCAGCGACAAGAGTTCATCATGTTGTCGTTAATTCGCTCAGCAGCCGTTGCAAGATAATGTCCCCTAATGACCATGTTGCAGCATGTGTGTGCGTGAGGAGGGATGAGCTCTCGCAGCACTGCGGTCTTTGACTTTGAGACAGAATGTAATTAAAAGCAACATGTCCTCTTCTGCGTTATTAGCACAGCTGACCTTTGAATGCGTTGGAATAGTGAAGCAACACATCTGGTAAAATCAGCGATGTTTTGGCAGAGCAGAGATGACAAGAATATAAAACAGAGATCATCATTTTTTGCAGGATTTCAAAATGTTGCTTTTGGTTTAAAAAGCTGCATCTCTACACACATCTTCCACATCAGGATTAGACTCAGGAGTTTTTACTTTACCAAAGTGAAAACCCTTAATATTTACTGCTTTTTACGTATTTATCACACAATAATGTCTCTCCCCAGAGGATTCAACTAATAACGTCATGTCTCCATCCATAATCTCAAACAGTATATGTTTTTTTTACTAAATTGCCCAAGTATTGTCAATGTTGAGACCAGCTTTTTCTCAAAGTGATGATGGGAAACACACTCCTGTCAGATTTTCTCAAGTTCAGCCCAGAGTTCAAGCTAGTTGATTCAGTGATCTGGAATCTTCTTCATTTTACTCACGATGAAATCACATCACACTCGTTTCCCAAACCACAATGCCTTTTCCTAGGAAAATCTGTTTTCATCCATTGGTTGACTTTTGAGCCAGTAGACTTGTAATCACATCAGTGTGAATCAGTGTGTACAATACTGGCCTGTGAAGAAAGGCTTGAATCAAAAGATTTGTGAGAGAGGAGGGTTCTCAACATGGAAAGATGGATTATATGAGCTTAATCGGCCATTGTCTGCCAAAAATCTATCAGAGACTCGTTTCCTCCATCACTCACACACTGGCATGCCATTTCCAGACTGTCTTATATTGAAGTTGAGCAAATCCGTGGCTGGGAAGCCATCCAAATATTTCCCTAAAGTCACATTAGACATGAAGTTTCAGTCAAAATCATAATCACTCTTGCTGTAGCTTCATTGCATTGGTTTAATTGTCTTGCCACTATGAATTCTCTGCTTGGAAGAAAGGACCTGTTTTTTTGTTTTAGTAAGGCATTACTTTATTCAAAGAAATTGCTTTAGAAAGCCACATTGTCATAGAAAGAACAAATCAATGAGAGGGGCAAAAGCAGACTGAATGAGACAAAATATCAGTCACCTCCCCACCCCTCACCCCAGCAAATCCAGAGACAAAAACCATACACGATAGAATTACTTAAACCAAATGGAAACTCTGATTCAATTATGAATATGGAAAAGAGGTTACTTGCATACAATACCCAAAGATTCATTTTTTCCTAATGACTTGCAACAGCTGGAGAAGATAACTTAAATGATGACAGGCTGCAGGCAAACAGAGGGGAGCCTTTGGATTGTTGTGCATTTGGTATTATTTCCTTTCTCAAGCACAGTAGTCATCTGAAGTTTGGGTAATTTGTGGTTGAGCTTAAAGGGTTTACCAAGAGCTTAACAGCCAGAAACAGCTGGTGTGACAACCATAATCTAAATATTCGGAATGCAGCGCAATGTAATCCTGCAAAGATGTTAAACAAGTCTTGTTCGAGGTGATGGTGCTATTTTAGTTTGTTGTGACTTCAGGACAGATCCCACAGAATTTCTAGTGGAAGCCCAAAACCTCTAAGGACTACCCCCCCCCCCCCCNCGACAACCCCTCTCCTTAAACCTTAACCTGACTTCCACTTTCTACACCGATTAAAAGAACATTAAACTTTTTGGCTGACTTCTTGCTGGTACTGAAGAAAATCAGTTTTATCTCCTGCTGCAATGGTTGGGTTCCTGCTGTGCTACAGGATGTGGCTGAAATACAAAAGTAAGAGAGATGTCAAGCAAAACTATAATGTCAAAAACTCACCAGGACTGAGTTTTGCTTTTGCTTGCGACGATTTATTCTCTTTCTCTTGATCTGCCATAATGTTCACATCAAGAGACACATACAGTATACGTTTAATACTTTCAATATAACACAATTATATTCCACCTTATAATAATTAAGTCAAAACCTGAGGTTGGAAAAGTATATAATGAATGTCTTGATTTTACAGGATCATAACAATGGTTTTGCAAATTTGAGCACAAAAAATACAACCTACATATACGTTGCATCACTGTCAATCATTTTCCAAAACATACTACTGGAGCTGTAAATATTTGAGTTGTTTTTCCTACCTCCTAGGCAGCCATTGGATTCAGTTCATTCTAGAATGTTATAAAAATCAACTTGTAGAGACTTTAAATGTGCTTAAGATAAGTAATCCATCACAGCAAACCACATGTTTCTTTCTTTGTTTTTGGTTTTTTTTTAATCAAAGTTACTTAATTTTAGCATAATAATGCTGATAATTTTTCAGAGAATACTCCCAGGAGAAAATATTGCTTTTACCCAAGAAATAAAAAATGACCATGCCTTCTACATTATGTGTTAGCAGGCAAAACATTACATTTTAAGGTTGGTGTATCACCTACATTTGATGTTGAAAGATTAGGACAAAATAACACAAAAGCTAAAATATCATTTGATGCTTCAGAAAATGGGCGGCCATAAATATAAATGGTATGCAGGTAGTATTTGGCTCATATATATAAATTCACAAATAATGTTAAGAGAAAAAAAACCTCCACTTCAGTTTAACCTCAGAGTTTTGAATAGAGCAGCTTGGTGTGTGTGGGTGCAAATATCAAAACTGTTGGTGTTTGTAAAAAAAAAAAAAGCCCACATGATGAATCCTTACTGGTGCCTTAAAAGCTGTGTCTGCTTAGAATACACAGACACAGACACATTAATAATTTATAAGCTTTTAAAACGTGGAGTTATTAATTTAGATGAATCCATATGTCAGACTGAAAAATATGATCAGTTTGGAGGTGTGCGACTTTGATTTGATACTGGAATTTTGAGCCACTTTGGTGCTAAAAGTCAATTGAGAGGATTTAATTATAACTATAATACCGTTAAATAATTGTGAAAATCCAACAATATCAGTTTAAAAGAAAGACATATTTGGAAACCTTTTATTTTAGCAATAAATTTTAAAAAGCAACAAATCAGTGGCTTGACAAACTCCTTTAAGTAATGTGCTTTATGATATCAGCAAGTAATCAAGGATGAAATATGAAAGAATAATAGTGCTACAGTTTGCTATCTTTCTCTTCCTGTGTCTCTCCATCATGTTATTGCCCACACTCATGTGACCTGTGGATCTCAGTGGAAATGAAGCCTGTCCCTGTGGACCACCACAGCTTAAGATAGCAGACACGCATACCAGGAAATCCTCGGGTCCATTTTATTTATTCAAGCCTCCTACTCGTTTCTCTGCAAAAGATAAGTAAAAGGAACAGGGGGCTGTGGATGGAATTTTCTCCCCATACCACTGCACACATGCACACACACACAGAACAGGCATGAAAGCACTGTTACTATTAACATCTGACCTTGTCCCACAGCATTCTCCTGCATGAATTTTAAGCAGGAGCTCTTTTCTCCTAGACCTAAATGACCCCCCTCCTCGGATAGCCTGCAAAATTATTCATCACATTGTCGTATAACAGTTGCCTCGGGCCAAAATATGGGATGGTTCCTGACTTTTGCTGGATTTCCCAGAATATTGATCAAAACTGTCAAATTCTCGGGCTGCATGCCAAGCTTTGTTGGAAATGAAAAGTAGCTTTAAATCAAAGGGGGACATTCATATGCATCAGTCAGGACAAGGAAATATACATACAGGAATATCATATTTTCACTAATTGTGTTGTTGCTTTATTTCACATATACTGAAGTGGAAACAGAATTTAAAAAAAAAAAAAAAAAAAAAAACAGGAATAACAGAACCGCGGTGACAGGCTGACATTGGCCAGGATTTGACAGCAGTGAGAAAATTCTATCTAATTGAAGGATGCTTGTCAACCTTCCAACCATCAAGCTGATGTCAGAGAAAATTGCCTACCATCATCCTGAGTCTGCTCTGCTGTCTCTTCCCCACCACATACACTCTCTGCAGATACAGCCAGAGCCAGTGTATTGTTGATCAAAGTAACATCCCCTTGAAAGGTGTCAGCTAATGACATTGGCTTGACAGTGAGTTTAAAGCTGTACTATCCAAGTCCTGTCTTAGAATAATACTGATCATGTGAACCAATGTGCTGGTTTCCTGTAGCTGCTGCACCAAATCTCTCTCATTTTCTCTCGTGCTGTGCTAGCTGGCATTTCTTGGCTCAGTGGGTGATGCATTGCTTCAGTTACGCACACCTGACACAGATGGAGGTACGGATGAATGTAAATGAGGTATATAGAAGAGTGTATTCTTCAGGATAATGTGAGCTACACCAATGGTATACAGGATTAGGGAAGACCTGGATGTAGCCCGGGTTGCACTGTTGCTTATTCAGATTATTTTTATATAGCTATAACACATATACCTTCCTAAAAATACACATGGTAAACACACATGGTGCCCATGAACACAGACAGGTACACATATATGCCACTTCTTGTAGTATTTCTCCTTCATACATTGATTTTTTTTCATTTACATGTCTGTTGCCAATGCAGGAGTAAAGGCCTTACTAAGGTCAGTTAATGTATTATGACTTTTTTCTACCACTTTATTCATTCCTTCTCTTCTGTCTGCATTTCATTCTCCCTCCCATTCTCCCTCAAATGGGAGGACATAGTGACACTGTGTGGTCATAGTAGGTAAATTAAAAATTAGAACAAATGCATAATTCTTAGGAATTAGTGCACACATCACAGCTGTACACATTATTTTTATGAGGGGTCCTGCTGTTTTTATATCCACTGTGGATAAACAGAACAGTGTCTAAATGAAAAACAAGGATGTTCCTCCATCTTTGAAAAAAAAAAAAAGGGAATGGGAGCAAAACCCTGGTTTTCATTTAAGTTCGACTGTCCCATTTAGATGTCTGAGTTTTTGTCATACATGCGCTGGTGAAATCATTAATTATCCTATTTGTTTCTTTAAACTATTGCCCCAGATTACCTATTGACTCATTCCTTCTTATCCACCATAGCTCATTTTAAATAGAACAAAGTTACACACTGGAAACAGAAGATAGTAGCAATGTAATCATTAGGTTTAAGTGAATACGTTTCATTCACTTCATTCTATAGTCTTAGTATTTTTTCACTATTTTTCCCTGAATTGTCCCAATGAATGTGCACTGGCCATGAATGCCCAGCAGATGGCAGCATGTGAGTGATTTTTACCTATTAACAAGAATTTAAGTGAATACAACAACAAATGTATTACTCTTATCACCTGAAGCAGCAGATTTCTGCCAAATCAGTGTTCAGAATGAAGATTGTCCAATGGTTCATTCTCATTCTAAATGGCTTGACTTTTTAATACAGCATACAAGCAACACAGAGACATTCCCAGTATATACATATATTTTTTTTTATTAATTTATGGGGACAATTTTGCAGCAATGGTAGCAGATGTCAGCTGTGTTCCTGAGAGGTAGAAACACAGCTGGGGACTGAATGAGAGCAATGTCGGTCACAGACATTAAGACTATACACTTATGTAAGAAATGATGCTGTGTGTGATGTACTGTCAGTTGCAGTGTGAGCTGTTTCAGCTGATGAGACATGATCCGTACAGAGTACATTCTGAGAGACCTGAAGCAGTATTGTTGGACTCTGTTGGCAGAGGTTGTAGCAGATTGCTCATTTGGCCTTTTCCATTAAGATCCAGCAAAACCTCAGTGTCTTAAGATTAATGGCAGTCTGTACTCTAAATGGACTACAGCCCAGTAGTCCAGGCGGTTTTTGAATGAAACAAATGTTGCAGTTGTGAGAGAACCCTTTTTCCAATCCACTGTGGATTTTTTTTTTTTTTAATCTCTCCAGGGTGTAGAACATGATATGGCATTACTAAAACAGTTAGAAGGTCTCTTGGCCTTAACAGTTCAACTGAGGATAGTTATTTTATACAGCATTGGAAGCACCAGCTGCAGGTTCTCTGTCTTGGCTTCTTTCATAAATGTGGGTTGAAGTAAGTTGGCTGGACGAAGCCACTGGACACGAAAGGATGCAAGAGCCCTCCAGTGGATGAAAGCGGAACTGCACCCGCCGCGTGGAAGATCACATTTCCAGAGCTGAAGTTGGGGAAAGTTTGATGGAAGCTGGCGGGGTTTGACCCACACGTGGCCCGATTGGGACTGACATTGACCAGGGAGTTGGAACCGGGCTGCAAGGTGCTGTCCGCTCCGGGGTTCTGCTTTTTCCACTTGGTTCTCCTGTTCTGGAACCAAATCTTCACCTGGGTTTCGGTCAGGCTCAGGGACAGGGCCAGGTTCAATCTCTCGCACACGGACAAGTACCGAGTCGCGCGGAATTTATTCTCCAGGGCTACTAGTTGCTCGTAGGTGAACGCTGTTCTTGCGCGTCGCGGCTTGGCGCAGGCCTGGTCCGGCCGCCGACGTTTGTGCTGTGACGGGTCCTGTGTTCCCGCGGACTCCCCATCCTCTTCGCCCTGCTCCCCGGTGAGACAGGGCTCCGTTTCCGCCGGTGAGGGGAGCAGGAGGGGATCAGCCGCGTCTGCATGGCTCCTGGCAGAAGAATGTTCATCTCCTGTATCCTCCCCTGAAACACAACATCCAGATAAATCTAATCTGTGAGTCATTACTTACTGTTCCATCTCAAGTAGTATTTCAGTTAATTTCCACTCTGCACTACAATAACTAAGTACTTTTATTCAAGTAGTACAATTTTGAGGTGCTTGTATTTTCATTTTATGCTACTTTCTACTTTTATCCCACTAGATTAATTTTTCTACTTCACTTCTTTTATTATTTCAATCATTTCAAATTCTGGTAATACAAGGTTCATCACACACTGTCAACCTCGTATCTCTAATTTGGGGAATTTTCATTGCTGATACATTAACATTCCAAAAGGGACAATTCTTCACGTTCTCTTATACTTGAGGAAAGTTTACGTCCACTGTACTTTAAATGCAGGAATTTTATGGAGTATTTTCACTTTTTTTCTTTTTTTAACTTAAAGGAGCTAAATACTTCATCCACAACTGTTGACTCTGATCATTTTTATAGTAATATATATACATATATATATATATATATGTATATATACGTCCTTTATTTTATATGTTATATATGAGCAAAAAAGGTGTACTTTTAGAGATGGAAACAATCTTTTTTGCTTTGGTTAACGAGTCAGAAGATGACAGGGACACTGGAAATCAACTGGCTTTCATTGTCGTTTTCCCCCAGGAAGTTATAAGACCAAATGCTACTTTGATAGCGAATAGTGCAACCAATCCCCATCCAGATTTAAGTATATTGCCTTACTGTCCAAAAGCCTAAAACAGTTTAATTGGTTAAACTGTCCCTTAGTTGGCGTGGTGCTGAAAGGACAGTGACACACAAGTCAGAAACGTGTCAAATCCCAGACATGTGGACCAAAGAAACTGGCACTTGTCTTCAGTGTGTCATGATGCTCCTCTTTGTACTGGTCAACCAGCAGTTCAAACACCAAACACAGAAGGCCTAAAGTCGACAGCTGTAACCTCAAGTGTTTGAGAAGGATCCTGAGGCCATGCAAGTGGAACGAAGCATAGATTCAGGAGACTTGGTCACTAATCCTTAAATAATTTATAAACCACACATCGTCTCAAATGTCATGTTGCGGAAAGAAATCCCGTCTAAATCCAGCTCCGCCACCTCAGCCATGACGTGCTAATGGAGTTTCATATTTGTGAGTGGATCGATAAATGTCATCTATTTAAAGGGAAGTTTTAATCGAACGATATTTAAGATCAGACATGGATGGGGTGTGAAGTTTGTACCTGCAAGGTGCTGGAGGGAGATATGCAGGATGCGGTAATGGGATATCGATCAAAGCGCGCAGAGGCATCCTCAATGGGACGATTTAAACAATTATCTAGCCTGCCTGTCCCAAAGCCAATCACACGCTGGGGCTCAGGGAGCAAGCCTTTGTGGCTTCCCTGAAAGGAAGCGCAGCCTTGGAAATTAAGGGAAGGTCATACAGAGATGACAATAAATCTGATAGCCTAGAGACTAACTAGCCGGCGTTAGAATTATTTGGTATAATTAATAATTTCCAGACCTGGAGCAAATTCTTTTTTAGATTTAATAGTCGAGACTTCTGTGACATTATATTTTACAGAGTAGGGATGGTGCATGCGCATAGGTTTTTTTTTTTTTTTTTTNTTTTTTTTTTTTTTTTTCTAATTATGGAAATTTCGAAATAATTGGTATCTATAACAGCACATACACAGGATAAACAAAATATTTTGTCTAAACGAGGTCTACAGGATGAATAATATACTAATAACACCTGGTTTTGTTACCTGATTTCGTGCGCTCAGCTCTGAAGTCTCCGCCTGCGCCGGTATCCGACTCCAAACTTGCTCCTTCTGCATTTGGCACAGAAAACTTCTCCTTGGTGACGCAAAGTTTGTTTCCCCGTTTGCTGTTGAATTTGTTTGGATCCAGTATATCAATAATAGAGAAGGAAATCTTATGACTAGACGTCATCGTTACTCCACAGTCCTTGGGGTCCAGCATCCTTTTAATACAGAAAGATTTCAAGACGGAAAAGCAACTGACGTGCGTAATTACGCGTGCGGAGACGAACTTCTCATACTTCAGCCTTACTTATTGTCTTCAGCCTTCATCAAACTGGATTAGTGATGATCCTCTTCAGCTCTGGCATTCGCTGCTCTGCTTCTGTCTGTCAGTCTTGAATGAGATGACTGCGCTCTTTTAAGCGTCTGTCCCCCCTGTCTCTCGCCTGGACACGTGACACGTGACAGAAACACTATCAGTGTTTCACACGACCTCTTAATGGGCTCAAAGCATTCGTCGATAATCACCCATATCATTAAATTCAATAATCCACGACCTGAAAGTGAATTGGGCACAGATGGCATTTGATCCATATCAGAGATTGCCCTGTCTTCCCAAATTGAGTCTTTTAAAGGCGTTAGCGACGACCGGGGGATTTTTCTGTCCCTTGAGCTGCAGACAAACCGTCTCTTAACTGAAACAAAAGACAGGATTGCAGCATTCATTCTGTATCAGCACAAATATTAACTTTATATTTTCGTTTAACAACCGGGAAAACATGAATACACTGACTTTTTAATAATTTAAATTAACTGGACAGAGTGTATATTGATAATCAATAGCCAAAGATATTAGCAGTCACATACTGCAGTAACTGACAAATAAGGGGAAAAACTCAATAACATCTAAGTGGAATCTTGATATAAGATCCAGGAGTTACTGCACACAAATGATGATATTTCAGGGTATTGTTTTTCCTGAGATTTATTTTTTTCATGATACATTATCCTGTTATAGAGGTTTGCATTATTTATTAATGTTAAACTGACACAAAGGTTAAATGCAAAAAAAAAAAAAAAAAAAAAACAGTTCCAAAATAAAATGTGGATTATAGTCTTCAATCTTTTAGATGTTTTGATGATACATAGTTACATTTTTAATGCTTTTGGCAGTAATTAATAGTATCTCCTACTACATTTCATAACTATTTGTCACCATGTAGAATCATACTCAGAAAGATGTGAATTTCACTTGGAAAACAAAAAAAAACTGGGTCAGTGATGATGGCCTCTCATTGCATATTACAATAACCAAAATAATAAGACATAATAATAATCCACTAAAATGATCCATGTGCAGCCCTCTTTAAAACATTAAAAACTGACTTCTCAGGTTGTTTCCCCTCCTCGGATAATAAATTTATGTTCACACTCAATTAGTAGGCTGTGGAGTCTTTGGCATTAGTATTCAATATAAAATGACACAGGGTTGTTTAAACCTTGATTCCTGGTGATGGCTAAAAATGGTGAAGCCATCACAGGATCAATATTCTCAGCAGGTGTCCAATACTGATAAAACCTGATGGCTACAGACAGTCATTTTGGATACTGGAAGGCCAAACCAGTAACTGCAACAGCACCGGAGGGATCGTTGAATGTTGCTGTCACTCTTCACACACATGAGCTGAAGTATTTGGTACTCAGTCTGCATTTCATTCTTTCTTTCAAATGATTAATTTGTGTATCTTCTTACAGAGATTGTCTAGAATGGGTTTGAATTTGGTAGTAAAACTATACCTTTTTTTATTTCGCCATCTGCTAATGTGTGTCCATGTGTTTATGCATTAACATATTTTACCATCTAGACCTGTGAGGTTTACAGCATGCACGTGAGAGACAGAAGGCAGAAGGGTGATTACAATGCCTATAGTTTATAGTTCTGTCCAGTGTTAGCGACAAGGGAGATCCGATCAAGTTTACACCATAGACGGTTTAAGGTCTCTCAGATTCCTCCTGATCCACTATTTCCTGTGTCATTTATATGGTTTGCGGTGATTACTGTGTTACATGGAGGTTTCATTGCTACCCAGTCATAGTCTGGTGGACTGGCATGGTCTGTGGTAGTTACATAGTCAAACATTTGTTAAAGCTGCCCCCACAGGGTGTCTGCATGTTAACATTAGCATGTGTATAGCACTTGCACGGCCATTACTGTTTCCCCTCCATATGAATGGAGCCCGCTGCACACTAGAGGTTTACAACTTCCTACGAGAAAGCCCAGTGGCTGGACATCTGTTTGTGTGGGTCAGAGGGACAATGGGACGAGCCCCGAGGACAAAAAAGATGCTCAGGTAGACTTCAGAGAATGGGAACAGCAGCTGGCTTAGCTCTGAGTCCGAGGGACAAGTGTAGGACTTCAGAGAGGGGTGTTCCCTGTTGGACACTGCAGGGAGCCAGAGAGACACACTTCCATCCAAGACCCCCCTCCAGGGTCAATAAAGTCATCACATCACCAGTGAGGCTGCCCTGAGTCTGCTAAACATCAGATAATTTGTCCAAAGGCAGGAGTGGCATTGTGAGCTGCGGTTCTCTTCACAGACTTCTATGTCTATTGTTGTTGGTCCTCCACTGTCTCCTCAACTGTCCTGTAAAGTGGGACTCAAACAAAAGATCAGCAAGTATCTGGTGAACCATTAAGAGAAAATGGTAGATCCTCTGTGCCAGATTCCTAAATCTTGTAGTTATATTTCTAAGAGAGCATTACTAAGGAATGCTAGAAGTTTTGCATGTTTGAACTTGTTAATTATTAATCCAAACTGTTGATCACTTTCAGAAGCATATATGTGTTTATACTAATTTCAGTATCCATTTATTTCAGTACGTTATGAAAATCAACTTGCAGGACTCTTGTCATTAGCTTCATATCCTCCTGAGGTATTATTATTTTAATCAAAGTTGCAGTTGCAGTTGTTTTGTCACCTAACAACATACATTTTAATGCAAAAAACCCCCACCAAATTCACATTGTGCTTTCAATAATATTTGCATTAGCTTATGTGTCTTCTGGCTTTAATTTTCTGGCCTCATAGTTAAAAAAAAAAAAAAAAAAAATGTAATGCTTTTTGACAGCTGACTCTCAAATCTCAGCAATCACAATCATTTTGATTTCTCAGAAATGTTGTCTGTATTTCCATTTCCTTCGGTGTAGCTGCTTGTTGGATTGTTTAAATTAATTTGACAAAAAAAACTTTTGTGATGGATTCCCTATCTACCTATCTCTACTTTTATAAAGTACTGAAATAAGCTGAAACCAATGGCAGTCTGGAAGGTGGGAAAAGCAATTCTAAAATGTACCTCTCCAGGTTTTGTTTTAGTATGTGGGTTGTTTTTATTGGGCTCAAACATGCAAAATCACTGGTGTGTGTAGTCCTTTAAATATACACAACTTTTAGACTTGTAGTTAATGGGGTAAAAGATGCAAACCTGGTCCTTTGGGTGCATTTCTGTAACTGAAGGTAGTTTATTCAAAACTCGGATGTAGCACTACTGGCTGCTATTACCTGGTGCATGCCACACTATCTCAGAGGCTATGAGTCAGTTAGCATCGATGTGTGCAGTGTAGATCAATGCAGTATAATCTTCCCCAAAACGCTTCCCTCATTTTTGCCAAGTCTCCCGTCTGCAGTGCGTACCTGCAGGTATTGCTGCAGGTCTTCTTTCAGTCAGACCTCTGTGTTTGTTTGACTCTCTCTGACAACAAGGTCAGTGGCATTGCCCAGTAATTGTCCTAACGGTCTGCATACCTGTTGGGTGGAGGCGAGTAATGAGAGTTTTTCATTACGGGCGGGACGGGTGAGTGCGCCTGGCAGATGCTGACAGGCAGCAGATGTGTAAAGTTGGGGGTGATTTGTAAAGGGGTCAACTGCATCACAGAGGAGATGGCGGCCGGTGCAGGGTGGGGGTAAATTACACTGAGGGACACTGTCAGTCATCGTGCACCCCTGTCACAACAAGGTAAAGGTCAGTTCAGTCGCTGATATTGTCAACTAACATCCAACACAGTGGGCAAAGTGTGCTAACTTTCTGTCACCTAATTTTGATTCATTACTGGAGGCATTTCTCAAGCCTGGTTTCCTCTGAAAACCTCAAAACCCACCAAAAACATCATCACGTTTGTGTTTGTTCTGATATGATTTGATGCTTCGACGCAGAGAAGCTGTTTGGGATCTGATTTGTTCCTGCTCTGATAATCAGAGATGTGCCTTGAAAACAAGACTTAATCTTGTATTAATGCATTGAAATTTATGAGATGGAGAGTGTTGTGTTTCTATTTCCACGCCACTGATGAGAAGAGTCACAGCAAAAGAAAAACAGTGATTCGTATTGATTTCTGTCTCATTAAAGGGACAGACGGTATGCATGGATTCCTCAGGCATTCACACACCACTGCAGGAATGCAACACGGAATCAGAAATCCCCAGTTATAAGATGAGCCTGGATGGTGGACAAGAACATTTGATGTCCATTGCATTCCTTAAAGGACCTTACCAGTGGTTTTTGCATGTTTGAGCCTGATAAATATACCCACATACACTTTAGGTTACTGCCAACCATTTTCAAAACGTATACTAGTGGAACAATATGTTTCTTGCCTTCCATTAGTTGTAGTTCATTCCAGTATGCTACAAAAATCAGTTTGTAGAGACTGGAAACTTGAGATAAATTTTCCAACACAGCCGTCATTCTTTTTTGTCTATGTTACTTAATTTAACTGATCCAACACAGAGCTACACAGAAGAAAATGTCTCCACCAGGGCATATAGTCCCAGGACAAAAGACTGCTCTTAATGAGAAATTAAAACAACCCTGGCTCTACATACAGGTGTGCATCATAGCAGGTGAAACACTGAATTTTAAGGTGGGTGTATCATCTAAACATTTAAGTTTGAAAGATTAGAGGATGTGGAAAAAAACCACATAAAAACTGAAATAAAGATTTATACTTTGGGAAATTTTGGCTGGCGACATAACGGGTATTCAGTTAGTATTTATGGCTCAAACATGTAAAACCACTGGTATGGTCCTTTAAATATGAATCATACAATCCACAGGAAATAGGAGTCCTGTGATATAAATGAAAATAAAGAAGATTATGAAGTACTACAAATAAGCATAACGCTTTAATAGAGACTATAAAACGGTCAGATACTGCATAATGTCGTTCTAATTCTGGCCTGACGCCCTGACTAAACCTTCAGGTTGTTCCGTCTATAAATGAGGTAACACAGGTATTTGGTTTGTCTGTCCTGTCCACACAAATCCTGCATTTGGAGCTGTGGTTGGGTGAGTGTATACAGCAACCAAAGGAGAGAAAACAGAAGGAGCTGCACATTTTCCTCAGGGCTGAGGCCTGCTAGTAACAGCTATGTGGTCCCTGGCATCTGCATGGAATGCACTGTCACTCAACATGAGCATTGATTAGCCATTGTTCTGAGAAGGTCACATCATAATTCATTAACAATAATTAGTCCCACAGTGCCACCTGCACTCCTTCTCTCAATTGCCCCATTAAATTACGAGCAACCATCACACTTCACGCGTGGAACAATGAAAATGTATCCGCAACGTAAAGGCAAGAGCTATTAGTTACATTATTTAAATGGACCCGTTTAAACCTGGGGAGCTGTCTTTATGAAGGGCAATTAGGCACTAACTATAATTGATAATTCGTGCTAATTACAATTAGGAAATATAAATAGTGAGTCTAGGATTAATCATCA
The DNA here is from genome assembly GCA_014773175.1 of Lucifuga dentata. Classification (NCBI taxonomy): domain Eukaryota; kingdom Metazoa; phylum Chordata; class Actinopteri; order Ophidiiformes; family Bythitidae; genus Lucifuga; species Lucifuga dentata. The sequence goes on from VXCM01000851.1 coordinate 16,160, forward strand.
TTGAGTGTGGAGCAGCCGTGGTGCAGGCTGTGGAGGTGTGATGGAAGGTGGTGGATTATGCACCATTCATCTCCATCTAGTGCAGAAACAGATTGTGTTTGTCCCTTTATATTTCTCCATTGAGCGTTATCTCTGTTTTGTTTCTGTGCCCTTGCCAAATCGAGGCTGTGAATGTGTGGAGCTGCAGTTAGCGAGATGCTGCAGCATAGCGGATCTGTAATGTTGCATGTTTCTGGATGCTGAGAGGTATCATCTAATAATCAGTACAGTCAATGCAAAGTAACATGAGTTTACATCTCATCATTTTACTGAGGTACAAGGCCTTCATAAGGGCCGATCTAATCATCCTACAAGAATGCTGCATTTTGCTGTGTAGCTTTCAGTAAAAATAACCAAAGAATGTTTACCTAAAAGAATAAGCATTTTATTACCTCCACAAAAGAGGCGGTGTTTTCATGTGTATCAGTTGGTATGTTTGTTTGGCCTTTAGCAGGATCAAATTTTGAACCAGTTTTGACAAAACTTTGTGGAAAGATGGGGGTACAGCTCCAGGAAGAAGCCATTAAGTTTGATGCCAATTTGTATCCAGAGGTGGATCTTAGCATTTTAAAAAATACTTCTTAACATTGTGACATAGGACATTTTTTTATATATATATTTTTGTTAGTTTCTTCAAAAGTAATATACCAATCAATGAAAAAAAAAAAAAAACCCTCATATTTATCTAATGATAGTCTGTTTAAAAGTGTAAATTGCCTGGATTTCTGTCTGTTTGTCTTTGCTTGTTAGGCCTTGGTGGAGGTACTGTATGTGATCTAATAAGCAGTGATGAGTAATGATGATCATTTGGTTTAATTGTAGCTATATTTATACATTTATTTATGTATTTAAGTTTCTGATAATATCTCATAACTGCCTTGCCTTTGGGTCAGTCTGTAAGATCCAGTCAGTTAACCCAGCTGTTCACAGAGCACCGGGTCACATTTCAAATTAAATCCAGGCCCTCACCTCTAATTAGATCTATGTTCTCCCAAGGTCACCTCATCTGACCTTTGACCTCTGTCTTTTAGCCATGGAGATGAAGATGCTTGCCTTAATCTGGCACATAGGCTTGCATTTCATTCCATGGTGGTGATATCAAGTGAATCAATGAGATGTAACCTATTCCATTCCAACAATGGTCTTGTCCTGTTGGTAAGCAAAGGTTAGATCACAGTCGCCATGCTAAGAGAAGATGCCACGTCGAGCCCCCCATGCATGCAAGTGTCTGCTAAGTACACAACTGCATTGTTAAGTCAACATACACATCAATTGCTGCATGGTGTCTTTGGTCTTAGAAGAGGCAGCAGCCTGATTTAAATACAAATACTGAGCTGTCTTAGCTGAGCAAACAAGCTAATGGAAATGATCAGACTGGCCTCTCCGGTAGGTATGTAGGCATGTTGACTCAGATGTGCTCGTATGAGGCTTTATTGCTTTATTCACAAGGGATTTGAATTAATCATTGGTGTGTGCTTGCGTGTGTGAAAGAGAGCGAGAGACAAAAAAAAGAGAAAGACGCTGCTCTACTATCTCTGGTTGTCATACGTAGACCCCAGCCCACTCTCCCACATGTGTGTTTAACATTCACAAGACCACGGAGTTTGAGTAAATGTGGTGAAACAAAGCAACAGGAAAAGAGGAAATATTCATGCATGGTAAACTTATCAAATCCTGCTGCACGTTCAGCCAGCTCCACCCAGCACAACACGACTGTCCCACTCCTATAATACATAATACATGTACATAATGTACTAACCTTCATACAACATATTTTAAAATTACTAATAATAACCTATGGCTTTAATGCATTAATTGAATTTTACACCACAGGTGAGCCAAAAGACATTAAAGTGCAGCTTTGAAAAGCTACTACGAAAAAATGAGTTTGTAAATTCTCATTGCTTATATGAAGCTAAACAGGCTTAAATCAATTTTGTGGATAATTTGAGGTTAGATTTTTTATTTTTTTTCCTGCAGTTGGAGTTTCAAGAAATCTGTTATCAATTAATTCTTTACTTACATTGACAGATTTTTCAAATTTTCACTAGATTATGCAATATTTTGCTTGTTTCTTTGAGGCTTTTTTTTTTTTTTTTTNTTTTTTTTTTTTTTTTTTTGCAATGTACTTCTGTCAAATATAATCTAAAGAGATTTTCTCAGTTCCTGTCTTTCACATTGTGGACTCTAAACAGGGCCCTGCTTGTTGGGGCTTGGTGAGGCCTCCGCTAGCAGCAGAGGCAGCCGTTGGTAATTGCTACAGTGTGAGCTGCATCGCTGGAGCTGCTCTAATCAATAAAGTCTTCATCAGCCATTTCCCCTGATGATTCTCCCTCATTTCTCCCTTAATTGTTCTTTTTCATCAAACAAGGTCTGTGCTGTGAGTTGTGTGTGTGTGTGTGTGTGTGTGTGTGTGTGTGTGTGTTCCCATGGAGCTTGTCTTCCAGTCCTTCCTCTCAGTGGACTGTGGGTAACAGATTGCTAATAGAAGTTGGGCTGCAAGCAGCAGAGGAAACCGTTGCCTCCTAACGAGACTGTGACCTCCATGGGAGGTGGATTACTGTTGATCCAGGGCTCAAGCTGCCCCAGAGGAGCCTCACCTCCCACACTGAGCACCACCACTGACTCCAATGAAGAGAGAAGATGTGTTCAGGCCACAGCTCAGGTGTGATGTAAGTTTTTGCCATGTGCAAGAAACTGAAATGGGGTTTGACCCATGAATAGTGGAAGCAAATGAGATCCAACATGTCCTTCATAAGCCTAAACATTGTAGTATTTCCTAAAAGCATATATTTTCAGAAATAAATCAGCACAGATGAGATAATTTGCTTTCAAGTCCTCTCAGGAAGTTCCAGCTTACAAGTTGGGAACTCAGAGTTATGATGCGTGTGGTTCTGATCACTTGGAACAATATGGATATGATGAGGAAATTGCTATTCTTTTGTTTTTCTTTGGACAAAGAAAGATAGGTACACGAGCATCAGGAGATGGTTAATTGGTGTGTAATTTGTGTATTTGGTAATTACAATATTTCTAATATGACTTGAAGGCAACATAAAAACTGGTGAGAGGCCATCCCATTATGCTTTGCTGCAAGGTAACTCAAGCTTGATGCACTTCCCAGGCACCATCAAGACGTATTCTGACCTGTCACTAAAATAGCAGAGGAAATTACATAACTATTATGTCATTATTCAAAATGACCCTGATGCCAACATCCATAACATATAAACTCAATAAGTCTAAGGAAAACTCATTTTAAGAAGTGAACAGTGCAAATAGTCTTGATTCAGTCAGAAAGAGGAGATGAGCGATTTGAAGTTTTTGTCTGAGATATCGTCTGACGAATCACCCCAAAACACTTTTTATTTTTTATTTATTTATTTTACTATAAGCATCACTTCCTATATCACTATCAGCTATTCTTGTTATTAAATTCAGCTTTGAAACTCGTGGACATTTTGGTCTGTGTTGAGTTGCCCTCTGCTGCTCTCTAACCTTCATCTTCAGATCGTTTTGGTCCATGACTACCAAAGAATGGGGAAATGATTGGAGTATAATTGTTTTCCTTTCGCACTTATTGCCCTTCACTGCTAGTAAAGCCATCCTCTCTTTGCCCCCGGGGGGAGTGGGGTGGGGGGGTCTTTTGCTTTCATTATGACTCCCTCCTGGCTCACTCTCTGATCTGCAGGCATCACTGACCATGTGGAGCATCCAGCACAGGCAGTCAAAGGCTCGTGCTCTGATCAAAAATTAAAAATGGAGGATTTGTCTGTGTGAAAATGGTTTGTCACAATGACAGCAGACGTGCTCACAAGCACTAAACTGTATATTTTCATACTGTACATACGTGAATTTAATGCATCTACAGGTTTTCTGTCATTTGTGTTTTCTGTCATATCCTGTCAGTGCTGCCCTTAGCATTTTAGGGACCCCATCAGATTTTGAAATTGGGGTCCCCCAACGCTGTCACATTATTAATTATTAATTATTTTAATGCAATTTTAACAGATATTTCCTGTTCCTTTTTAACACACCACACATAAATGAACACATGGAACACTGCAGATTGAAGTTAGCCACCGGCTAAATCTGGTTCAACCATCTTATCTTATTGTTTGATATTAATGTATTTTGGAAATGGTCCCTGACAAAGTATATAAAAAAAACTAAACTAAATTAATTTTTGTATTGTTGCCCAGCTTGCTTTTTTTTGGTGGCAAAGTCATTCGTCACATCATCATAAGAAAGATTGTTGCTGATCTCACGGTTGCTGTTGATTAATGACGGTTGCTGGTGATCTTACACCATGGATGATCTCAGGCATGTTTTGATCAACTTGGTAAACAGAAATACATTCTCATCAATGTCATGATTCTTGCTTAAAGATGTTAGCTTTTTGCTTAGTTTGAAGGCCTCAAGAGACTGAGAGTTGAGTTCTTTTTTGGGTTTGGCGATCATGAACCCTATGATGTCACTTAACATGTAGAACCAGTAGCGTCTCTCACTGGTACATGTTGGTTCATGTGCATTTGGACTCCGCACTCTATAGTTTTGGCTGTGTCAGAAAATTTTATACCGTTCTTACAAAAAATACAATAAAATTGAAAAAGACAAAGATTCAGTGCTATCAGGATGGTTACAGAGATGAGAGACTTTTTAGACATCAATGCATATTAAGAATCCTTCACTAAATACTCAAACGACCTCCATTGAATCTCCAATAATTTTGGCATCTTGTGTCTGGTGATAATCAGCCAGAGAACCTGCAGGTCATTAGCTGTTCTTAATAAGATATGATAAGTCATTCCCTGAAATTAAGCCTGGCTTTGATTGCTTTAACCTCATTGATTTCACAACCACAGTGCAGAATATAGAATAAAGCACAAAGTGTTGGTGCCAGAGTACTTTCTCAGTTTACTGCATATACTTTTCTATGTTCTGATCATTGTCACATAAACATACGCAAAGTAATTTATCTATTATTCTCATATGCACTACACTATAATACACAAATGTCTGCAACAAATAAGGGATGCGAGAAGTTTGCAAAATTTTTACAGTTTTACCTTTATTTTTATTTTAGACCTCCATCTCTGTAGTTTTTTTTTTTTTTTTTTTTTTTTGGTCTAGGTATTAAAATGAATTAAAAAAATAGAATAAATAAACATAAAATTAAATGCAAAAATTTAAATACAAAATTATGAATAAGAAACAGCACAACTGACCTATTTTTTTGTTTCTACATTCAGGTTTTGATTAAGAAAAAGTATATTTTCATACCATAAAATATTACATTTACATTTTCATGAGTAGTTCTAAATGAAATTTGGTATATTGTTTTTCTTCTTATTTTCCTCATTACATTGATCTTAAATTACTTATGGTTGTGTGAGATTTCTGACATTGTTTAAGAATTAAAACTTGCTACTTTTGAATAATTATGCAAGATCATACACATTCCAAAATTAGATTTAATCTTCTGAGAGTAAAATCAGCTAATTTGATCACAGATAGTAAGGTGGTATTAAAGCTGCAGCGTGACTCTGCCAAATACAGTCTTGATGAATCTGTCCCTCCCACTGGGGGTTTTTATATTGCATATTATGATTTATGGAACCTTTGGGGTTGTTGACTTACAGGCCTTTATTGAGAAAATTAGATTTGAGTTGTCTAACAGCCGGGCCACTCATCTCCTCAGTAAACTGCCATAGATTGTGCCGCCGTGGGTTTTATCGACATATCCCATTACTGAACTCTTCACGTTTTATGACCATTTCCATAAATTCTGTCTGGGACAATGGCCGCTCTCTGTGGGCTGATGGAAAGATCATCTCGGGTTTGTCGTTTGACGCTTCAGCACTCTCTCACATGCACATTTATACACACTCTCTCTCTCTCTCTCTCTCTCTCTCTCTCAGGCTCATTCTCTTGTCTCATGATCAGAGATGCCCCCCGGTTCAGTGATGGAAATGGTTCAGACTCAACTCCCAGACGTCAAGGGAGAGGACGCGGAGTGTTGAATGAGTTTACCGATGATGAGAGTCTTAGTTCAGGTCAATCTGTATTTACAGCTCAATCACTTAACGGAGCAGACCTCTCTATTAGACCTCTATCTATCTGGCTGGATGACACACAGCAGCAAATAGGCTAGTACGAGGGACACAGAGGGCAACCTATAGGACCTCTGGGACACAAGGAAAACGGAGCCCGGGAGTGTAGTTAGGAAATATGGGCCCTGTGCACTGGAGAGGACTCTGCCCCCTCCCCACACCCCGTCCACCATTATTCCATTTAGTTTCTGCCATTGCACAACTGAAACATACCTGCACACATTAAGTTAACTGATCAGTTACCTGTAAAGCTAATCGGTTTTGCTTTTTACTGATTTTCATTAAAATAATATCCAATTGTTTTTAGTAAAAGTGAATTGCTTTGAACCTGGACTCCATGTCTCCACACACTCAAAAGTTGTTGTATTCCTCCTGCTGTCTTAACAACTGTTTTATTGTCTAACTGACTATATCTATAGGAGCACTGTTTTGTTTTGGCTTGCATATAGAACAACACAGTCAAAAGTCATTCATGATGGCCAAGCTTCCCTGTATCAGCTTTTTGGAGAAAACGCATTAAGGGATCACACAAAGCATTTCATTCCAGAACATTAAGGGTCTTCCTACAGTTTGGTTACTGGCTCATTATCCCACAGCCCACCCAAAATGATAGGATTAGCAACTAAGTACTCATTTACCGATAGTACCTTCAGTGTCATAGCTTGTAAAATATGACACTTACATAATATAGTTGTATATTTTTGAGGCAGGCTGCAAATCTGTTGAAACAATGAGCATTTTGTCTACTATTGAGGAAAATCTGCAAAAACTGCATTATATAAAGTTAATTTTTTTTTTTTTTTTTTTTTTTTTTTATTTAATTGTGGGGCCTGATGTTTGCTGTGGTAGTTGGATACATGGTGATAATTCATATATTTAAACTCCAAATCAGGTTTGTATTAATGGTTCCCATTTAATTATGGCACAACCAACAATAAATAACAGCACCATATTCTGTCAAATTAAAGTCAAAGCCTTTTCTGCTGCAGAAACACTCCACAAGTTAAAATTTGTGATCTCTCACTATGTAAGTTACTGATGGAAGGTGGGAAATAATGTTGGAAAATCACTACTGATGTATTTTACATTGACTGTTCAGTTCAAAGTTTGATAGTGCGATAGAAATTATGTCGTTTCTTTCAGACTGCAGAAATACAATATTTTCTTTACTGATTTTAATTCCTTTGTTTTCCAGTGAATGAAAACACAATATTATTTGTTCTTATAACAAACAATCCAACCTGTCCCATTTTAGTCAATTTGATTCACCTTTTGTTTCTAAATAATAATTTTCTATTATTTTAATATTTTAATGGCAAATATTCACCATCTACGCTATACCATGCATCTCTCTCAATGAGTGTGAGATATTTTTGCGTCAGAAGAGGGCGCTGTGACCTCAAACATCCCAACCTTTACATTACATGTGATTTCCATGTGTTCTGTAATTAATACGACACAACAAATAAATTGTTAAGATTGCTTAAAGTTAATTCAGTTATATTTTGATACTTGTAACATCCATTACTTCAATGCAATGTAGCAAAGATGGAACAATAACATGTAATAAATACATAAACTCACTGACTCAAAATCAAAGTACTGAAGGAAAGTCCGAAGGTTTAGAGTCACTATGTAACATAATGTCAAAATTTGTATGAGTTTTTTATTAAGGCTCCCTTGTTGTTTTTGAACATTAAAGTAAAACGGTGCTATCTGCTGGTGAAGCACAGTATGTTACTATGAACTTGTGAGCAAGTGTTTTCCTGCTAAGTATGTAATATTTGTGATGCTCTTTGTCATTTTGATCATTTGGTTTAGTCTTTACATGTTACTCAGAGTCGTAAATCTACATCAGAATTGTAAAAATTTGTGTCCGTGCATGCGTGTGTGAGTGTACATGTGTGTTGGATGCCTTTGCTAAGTATGAGCGTCATTGGCAGCACAATTTGTTCCTTGGAGTGTTGTGCAACACTGTGAGATGATTACTGGCACTGACAAGGACTATTAGATGATGAGTCTCGATAGAAAGGTCATAAAGGGGTTATCAAGGATACAAAAACACACACAAACACACACAGAGAGAGAGAGAGAGAGAGAGAGAGCTCTCCCTTTACCTGTGTTTGTTAAACATTAGCAGTATTATTCTGCATCATTTCAAATACTAGTTGAAGGAAGGTTTAAGTATTATTGTTTAAGTTACACACACACACACACACACACACACACAACTCTCCATCCAGCTTGATCTATCCACTCCNGTTACACACACACACACACACACACACACACAACTCTCCATCCAGCTTGATCTATCCACTCCCACACAGGCTGTGCTCAGGTTCAAAGAGAGGGGGAATGTATGACTACGTATCCCACACAGCTGGCCCTCAGCCGGGGTGTTGAGTATTCACCAAAAGCCTTATTGGTTTGGTTGTGGCTTCTCAAATTTCCTCTTCTTGTCTCAGGCAGGCATGTTGTCGGGTTTTACGGAAGCACCATCTAACAGAGAGGCATGTTTAGAAAGGATTATATTAGCTGTAAACATGTTACGTTTGCATGTATATTAATACTGTAAATGATATTGCTTATTTGTCTAAGTCCAGATGCAAAAACAGTGGTTCAGTTATACAAAATAATTAACAAAATCTGTTTAGGCCTTGATTTATTTTCCAGGATTGACAGCCACTATTTTCGCTTCACCAAGTCAGGAAATCAGAAGAAACCTGCTTCTTGTTTTTCCTTCATTCAGAAACTTTTATACAGCTTGCTATCCATTATACAGCCTTTCAAACAAATGGCAAATAAATGGTTAAAAAAAAAAACAACATTACTGTGAGAACTTCAGGATCGCTGCTAAAACTCTAATGTTGCAAAAAAATCAGAAACCACAGTGGAGGAAGACTGTAAATCAAAATTATTCCCCCAACTGCTTTTATTCAGGAGAGCAAGAAGAAATTCAAACCTGTACACTTAACAAGTTTCTAAATGTTTTCCTTTCCTCTATTAGATAAACAGTGCAGGGGAACTTTCTTCTTCTTCTCTTCTAGAACATGGTTAAAATGTAATGCCTGTTTTCATGTTTTCTTGTCTTACTTTATTCAGATTCCCCATACTTTGAACACTATTTTATAACACACTGTATACAGTTTAGGTACTGTGAAGGCCATGAATTATCCCCAATAGGTTTCTTGTCTCCCCTTGTGTTCTACATAGTTTCAACTGAGAGGAGACCATGGGACACCAGAACACACGGGATGGAAAATACAGCCCATCAAGCCTGGGAAATCATTGGGATAGCCCAGGAGTAGCTAGAAAAGATGGCTAGAGAGAAGGACGTCTGGATAACTTTGTTTAGGGTGCTGCCTGACCCGAATAAGAAACATACAATGGATGGATGGATAAATGTTCTTTGTATGATTTTAACTTAGGGAAATCTGTCAAATTTTTTTTTTTTTAAATGAATGCTTTGTGCTTACTGGTTTAGCCAGACACTGAGCTGCAGATAAAATATTAAAGGAAAGATGTATTCCAGACATAATTTCTTGCAGCATTTTCACTGTTTCTCCCATTAACATTATATGATCTAATTTTCATTCTTCAGTGAGACATTAAAAGGATCCATATGTCTGAAGATGTTTCCCAGACTCATCTGTAAGAATATGTACAAGGCCAGCAGTTCTGCAGGTTTTCTTATCTCAGAGGAGCTCATATGGAGTTGAGATTTATTGAGATTTTCAGAGTAGGGAGGGTTGAACAAGATTGACCGTTTTCTTCATTTTGGTGTTGAAGGTGAAACTTAGATCAGCATTTCTGACACAACAGGCCTGGTTTAGTCTTAACCCAATAAAATCCACAAATATCATTCAAAACAAACTTTTGTAAGAGGTGATGCTATATTATTTTTACATCATATCACCAAACTGCTAGTCAAACTACACACCAGCAGAGTGAATTTTATACTGATAAATGGAGTTTAACACTTGCTTCAGGGGCAGATTATGAGTGAACAAACAATATTTCTGAAGACTAATAAAGTATTAATGAAACATCAACACTCAGTAACGGTGCATGTCTGTAGCTCTGGGGCAAGTCTCTTAAAAACAGTTTCTCAGTGTTAAGGTCAACACATACGTTGCAGCCTGCATCCGGTTAGACACACCCACAAAGTATGAGGCTGGCGAGCGCGTTGGCTAACATCAAAGTTTTTGCAGTCTGTGAATCTTGCCAGCTCAGACCTGATGCAGCTGGCCAATCAGAACAGAGCAACCTTTTCAGGAGGGGCTTAAAAGAGCTAAATGACCTGTTTTCACTCTGTGTGCACAGTAGTGCTGTAGAAAGGGAGAGTAGAGCTGGACCATTGTTGCTGGTAGACCCTTAATAAAAATATAACATTTACCAAGACACTGCAAATTCAGCCTTGAGTAGCTTTAAAGGGCAATACCATCAATTTTGTATGTTTGAGCCCTATACAGTATTTTCAGCCTGCATACAGGCACACATGCAACCATACGGACAGGGCAACAAGGAGGAATGTTGTTAAAAATTACTGTAAACCAGAAAGGTGAAAATATGAATGTTTGCCATTGTTTTCTGCCACCATCATCCCCCTCTTCTCTTTCTCATGACCTTTCTTGTGCATCATCATGAAAGATTTGACTACATTTGCATGCCCTGACATATTTCAATACATCTGATCTCACTGAACAATATGCACAAAGGCGACACAAAAGGCAGGTTTTGTCTGCCTTTGTGAATAGGTCATTTGTGCCTTTGAGAAGGATGTGTTCTGTCTTTTTACAATCCTTATATTCTGCGTGAATTGTTCAGTATTTTCATTGGCTTTGGCCCAAGTCTCTACACAGTAATCAGATCAGAATCTTAGTGTAAACAAAAACTGTTCCTTGTCTACTTACTGTCATCAGCTGGATATTATGACAAGGCTTTGTCTTGGTCATAACGACAGTCCTGCGGCTGTCTTGAACACACACAGCCAGACAGCCAGCGGCAGAACTAGATTCTGAGCCAGAATTTTTCAAAGTCTATTATGGGAGCTAGACAAAAGTAGAGCATATACACATGATGTAATGTAATACTAATACATAACATAGCACAGTTTTTGCACAATTGTACAACGCTCATATTGTACAATCATGCAAAAACTGTATTACACTATATGCTTTACTTCTACGAACACATTAATTTGAGAGCAAGCACACAAATGAACATAATAAATGCGTCTTTCTCACACACACTCACTCCTGTACACACACAGATACAGTACATGTAGCAAACATCATGTCACCAGAGGCATTTACAGGCCACGTGCCGCCTCCAGCAATATTTGTCTTGCTGTACCTCTAGGACTAGTAGATTCTTATGATTACAGAAAAATACTTCATTACACGTGAAAGTCCTAATTCAAAGCTATCGTTTTAACAGTAATTATTAGCAGCAAAATGTATTTAAGTATCAAAATTAACAGCACGCATTGATAAAGGTCATTATCAGAATGAGATATTAAAATATTTACAGTGAACTGCAATGAGTACTTTTATTAAGAGCACAATCCTCTGCCAAGGCCAACAAAACACCCAATGAAAAAAAAAAAACGTATTAAAAAATGAGCCACCATACTAAATTGCATTAAAATTGGCCCATTAGCATTGATTTTATCGGCTAAAATCTTCTTGTGTATCCTGGATCTAGAATATGATCCTGATCACCTCCAAAATTTAATCACATCTTCCTCTCAAAATTATCTATCTGTTCCCCAAATTTCATCCAGATCCATCCATAACTTTTTAAGATATCCTGCTAACAATTACTGGTGATCCCAGAACCTCACATTACTTAATTACACTTTCACTTCTAATTGTTTACTTACTTTTACTTAAGTATAATTTGGAGTTCAGGACATTTGCTTGTACTGGAGGATTTTTTCTTCTTCTTCTTCCACCACTGAATATTGTCATGCTTTCTCTTATTATCAGGGCCAAAACATGAAAAAGAAACTTTACTGTAGACATAATCAAATTCCACTTCAGTCATGGTTTTACATTCTTTTAAACATGACGTTAGTGTCAGGCATGACTTTTTCCTCCATCAACAAAACACTCTTATCTTTGTCTCATGCATATCGAGGTGGCATCCTTTGTATCACCTTGTTCTCATAATATAACTCATACCTCTGACCCATGCACCTCTGGCCTATAAACATCCATTTTTGCTCCCCTTACCCTTCCTCCCAGTGCAGACCTTGACTCATGTACCCCAGGGGCCACCCAATGTGAAAAGGCAGACACCCCACCCCCACATCTACTCGCCTGTGACCCCCTAAGACCACAACAGGAACTACATTCTTTCCTTTGTGGCCGGTCTTTCATCCTTCTCCAGTGCCGGGGCACCAGAAATAACCTGCAAGAAGCATTGTGTGGCAGAAACGGGCCTTTTGTTTAGGCTGTGCCACGACGTGCTGATAAAGTAAACATGCCATGCTCTGTCCTTCTCATTCGCTTTCCGTCAGGGTGAGAATGAGTGGTAGTAAGAGCAGAATACTCCTTTACCTCAAAATCTCTCTCTCACGCTCTCTCTTTATAGAGGCAATAGTGTGCATTGACATTGAACACACCTACATTTACTTTTACAGCTATTATGTTCCTTGCCTGTGAAGGTAGCTTTCCCTTTGTGGAAGACAGTAACAGATTTGATCCTTCCAGGACAATGAGAGATGCAGGCCTGTGGTGCTTTATGCAGTCAGGTTCATGCAGCTGCCATTCCTGTTGACCCACAGGCAGCAGCCAGGCAGAGTGAGACAGGCAGGACCTGACAGGACAAGACAGTATGAGGTGTGGCGTGTTTATCTTCTAGTTTAGCTTCCTTCATTACACGCGCCCTTCCTGCATTACAGATGACCGCTTGGAATTGTTGTAAACACCACCGTATTTCAGTACACGTACTGCGCATCTGTCCTTGTGTGCATATGGAAGGATGTACGGCTTATGTTATGTGCGCATTAATGCGTTGTCAAGTGTTATTATGTCAGGGCTACATGTGCTACAAAACAATGTATAATTACTCAAGTGATGTAAGTACTGCTTTCCTGGAGTATTTCCATTTTCCATGTTCTACGTGAAATTACAGAGAGGAACATTATACTTTTTACTTTACTATTTTCAACTGATGAATGTAGTTACTACTTACTATGCAGGTTGGAGCATTTCCCTTAAGTTCGGTTTCTTTGGGCATATGTGAACGCAGCAGTTGAACTTGGGTTTGCACTAAAACAATCGGACCAAGACCACTGGGGTGGGGTGGGGGGTGTCTGTGATTACTGAGTGTTGATTTTTTGTTTTTCATGATGTGAACATGACCCCACTACTACTGAACCAACTATGTGGCAATCAGTTGATCTATTGATTGATCTAGAGAGGGCTGAGTGTGGTTAAGGCTGAAGTACAACTGCAGTAAAGTTTGTTTTACGTAGGCGCTCGTTAGATATCCCCTATTTAAAACCATTAAATGCATCAAACATAAAATAAACTTTATCGCAGTTAAGCTACGGCTTTGATTATACATAGTAATTGACACCAATGCTGTGAAACAGTTGGAACATATCAAACTCACCTAACACATCTTCAGATGAACATGTTGCAGGTTAGCGTGTCTTAAGGCAGCATGTTGTCTTCACATCTGTGAAGCAACATGTGGTTTTCCACTCATCTTGAAGTCAAATTCAGCTTCTCGCTGCCATAGTTTTCTTGGTATATGACCTAAATGATGACTATAACTGGGAAAATAACCCAATTCTGTCCTTTTTTCCATGTTATTTAGTTATCCTGGCATAGTAAACCTTTTCCTGTTTTGATTTTATTTCTCTTGCCCCCAGACATTTCTGACCAATGAGCAGAGAGACAGTTCTCACATGACTTTTGAGGCTGTATTTTGGTTTGATTTGATTTTTTTTTTTCCTGTGTGAAACCAAGCAAACCCAGCTGGTAAATGCAAGATTTTAATAATTTAGTCCCTGATTTGGACCAGAGCAAACAGACTTTAGGTCTGACGTCTGTACGTATGAACCCAAGACCAGGGTTACTTGAGTGTGTGGGTTCAAAAGAGTTCTCTGTGGGTATAAAGTTTTATTGAACACCACCACCAGTGGGAAAAAAAAAAAAGGCAAAGGGCAGGGAGGCCTGCAGCCGGACAGATGGAAAGCTGAAACATAACACCAATCTGTGGATGTGGAGGAGAGGACTGCCTTAAAGAAAGTAGCTCAACCTGTTTAGATTCATTCAGAATGTAATGCATTTTAGAAGATGAAGAACATAAATGCAGGATTGCCTCGATATAATCTTTGAAAGACTAATGGCAGTTTGATAGTTAGGCAGGGAGGAAGAGGATTTGTTTTGCATTGCAGATCACTCCCTCTCTCGTAAAACCCACAATTTCCATGTCAGCACTAAATTCTTTTCCTTGTCTGACATTCTCTGTTGGACAAACAAACATCTTCTGTAATCCAACGGCTCCAAGCCAGAGGCTAGATGGTGTTCAGGTAAAGTCCAGTTCCAAACAAAACATAATGTAGGGTGTTCACAGCAGAAGGAAAACAACAGTAATCCAAGAAAAAAAAAAAAAAAAAAAAAAGTTGTGTTGCAAATCTGGAATCCATCCAATCAAGCAGAAAAATGGAGACTGACTGTCATGCTGCAAATACCAAGTTAAAAGATTTGTCCATATAACTTGATTTGTTTTAAGTTTCTATTTTTCAACTAGAAATAAGTCTGATGAGTCATCACTCCAAGAGCACATACAGTACCTCCACCAAGACCAACAAATCCAAATAAAAAAAAACTGATCCACGATGCTAAATTTTCAGTGAAATCGGCCCATTAGCATTGATTTTATCAGCTAAAAACTTCTGCATCCTGGATCCAGAATATGAGCTGGATCACCTCCAAAGCTTATTTACTTCCTCTTGACATTATCTATCTGTCCCCCAAATTTCATTCAAATCCTTCCTTAACATTTTGAGATATTCTGCTAAAGACAAACGCATAATGTCCCTGGTGGAGCTAAAAAAATAAAATAAAATGAGCTGGATGGTTGAATCTGACTCAGGTGTGTTTGCCCCTTGGTACAGTTTGTTTCTTTAATGTGTCTAAAAACTTGTGTGATGTTATGAATTTGAGTTCACAACGTATAGAAATTTGTATTTATTTATTTGTTTTGTTTGCCGAGGTTTAGCAGCACTGTATCTGTGGAAGCTGTACCATACTGGATGAGACTGGATGACTTGATACTGGATGAGTATGTATGAGAAATTGGTGTCTTGTAAGCCCATGTGGGCTGGGCATAATACTGTATGTGCATGACACAGTAATAAGAAAATTCATTCACTCATTCATTTTGTTTGGGCAGGTCTGAACACAGCAATCACACTTGGATGAACTGAGACAATTGCACCAAGAGCTTTTTGAGGATGTGGTCTCAGTCCCTAATGAGCTCTGAGGCAGTTTGATTTTGGCGTGAACATGATTTGAAAGGCGATTTATTGATCTGTTGAATGATCTAAAACCAGAGAGGTTCTGGGTGTGTATGCTTAATATTAAGTAAGCTGTACCTCTGATTACCAAGCAAACCAAACAGACGCTGGGAAAACATATCAAGCACGTCTTTGGATTACATGTAGAACATTAGCATGTTGGATGTGCTTTATATGCACTCTGTTGCCCTGTTCAGCCATTTGAGACCAACATGTATTTTTCTCACAATGTGAATCTGCAGTTTTCGAGCCTTGAGTTGCATTCAGATTCAGGATTCTGCTGCCGTTGCTTGGTATATGACCAAAACGATGACTATGAATGAGAACATATGCAAATTTTTTGTCACTGTTCCATTTTACCGGCCTATAACTTCCTCTTTCTATTCTTGATTTTCTTGTTCTTGCCCTCGACAACTGACCAATGAGCAGAGCAAGAGTTCTCACATGGCTTTTGGTTGCTTTATTTTGGTTCATTGGAAAATTTTCTGAGTCAAACCAAACCGAACCAAGGGCAAATTCAACAAAAGTAACAAATTTGGAGCAGATCAACAGATTACATGTTTGACAACCACTTAGCCTAAGACAAAACTCTGGAATCTGTTTTTAATATTTCTTTATGCTAGTTTTTTATGCTTCCATTTTTAAGAAATCTTAAGTCATTTCACTTACGCCACAGGAAGATTTTTTTTTAAAAAGTCGTAACAGGAAAAATTTTAATGAGATTATTTGCTTGTTTCTAGCAGGGAAAAAGAAACAAATACCAAAGCTTTTTGTTTTTATTTCCTGCTCAAGTTATCTGTCATCAGCGTAATTCTTCTTCTGAAGTATTTGCTTTGATAATTAACTGTTTGTGTGGATTTATTTTAATTGACACAGATAAAATAATCATTGCATCACATCAACTCCACCACCCAGTTCTGTAGCTATTTTTGCACATCAACCTGCAATTCTAACAGCTCACATCCTGACAGGATCACCTGCCGCAACAACACTTTCTGTGATTGGCTTCCATCCAAAATGCGACATGTGGGAGGGGTNCCTGCCGCAACAACACTTTCTGTGATTGGCTTCCATCCAAAATGCGACATGTGGGAGGGGTTTCTGCCTGACGTGCTGAACATGAAACCCTCTGAATAGAAGGAAGCTTTCTGTAAATATTTAGATACGGCTAAATTACAGATATGTAAAGATCACAAAACAGATCAACCCTGTTTATACCGAGTCTGTCCAAACAAAAGCGGAGACTGTTGTTGAATATCCAGAATGTTCTGCCTTCATGTCATTATGGCTGCATGTTTTTAAGCAGTGAGGCCAAGAGGAGAGCAAAGCGGAGACAGGCCATATGACACAGATTTGAAAGCACTTTGTGGCTGGCTCTGGCAGCTGGAAACACCACTATAGCTCCCATGGTATGTGCTAAGGGAAGGTAGAATGAAGAGAAGAAAATGAAAGAAAAGAAGGCAATTTGCTTGAGAAGCCTCCCTTCTCTGTGGGGAGACTGCAACAATAATGTCTGCCATTCTTTTCCAGCGGAGAGTTTTACAGAACAGGAAAGCAAATTCGGATAATCTCTGGAGATCAAACGGGACATCTGAGCTTGGGGAGAAAATGGGGTAAACTCAGTAACAACACATTTTGTGCGGAATTGGAACCCAAGTCCTTTTTGATGGTGAAACCGCAGCGCAGAACTGAGTTTTACTGCTGCACAAATACTTTACAGATCAGGTTTTTCTCAATCGACTCTGAACACTGAGAACTCCCTTGTTTTTATGAATGGACGTATGATGGGAGAGGAGAGAGGGAAACAGAAACAGAGAAGATGATGCGAGTGAATAATGCTGAAAACAGAAACTGGAGCTTAAAGCTTAAAGAGGTCTTTCCTCACACTCTCCTGACACCTAATCAATCTGTCCCTGCTGCCTGACCTCTGCTGAGCTCTGCCCAGAGCACAGGCCTTTTCAGATGGTACCGTTTTGTTCTGCATATCTTACATAACAGTTTGTTAAAACACACTGAGTCTGGATGTCATAAACTGTCAAGAGTTGAAGAGATCTCTGATTTTTCTAACAATGCACACATTCACTTAAGTCGATTCGCTGACACAATGTATAACAAATACCTATAAATTTATGTCTTAGATGTTCATTTTACCTCATAATTCATCAGACAAATATATTTAACCTCATGATTCCTTTCGGTCATGTATGTTTATGCAGCACACTGTGGCAGGGATTCTAAAGAAAATCTCTCCAAATCTTAGACTTGCAGGACTTTTCTCCATTAGAAGTACTGAATCAAGTATGTAGATTTAGTGTTCCAACCTTTTACACCATCATGCTGGTGGTTTTGCACATTTCAGCCCATGAACTACTAATTATGTACATAAATCACATTACCATTGATTGTTTTCCAAAGTGGACCACTAGCGTTCAGATTGATTAATCTAAAATGTGGTGTTCTTTGCTGCGGGCTTGGAGCTTGGGTTACACATGGGGGTGTTACTCTACCGTGTAACCCCGTCCCGGGAATCAGGACAAGGAAATCATAGCTGGGTAATTCTGCTGTAGGGCTCATTATTTTGCAGACATTATCTGTAATGATTTAGAACATTAATCAGCTCTTGAAAGATAATATTAATGCAAAAACATGACAATGAAATGATAAAAAATGCATCTGCAGCACAAACATTCTGCATGTTAACCATTTGTTGCTCATTTTATTTACTTTGAGGGATTCTGCCTGATTTGCAGCATAAACATCTGGTCATTTGCATTTTCTTCCTATTTTCTTTTTTTTTTTTAACTATATATATATATATAGTAGTTGTCCTCACCACCAGAGGACCCATGCTAATTCTCAGCTGCAGCAAATAGCAGGAAAACTTTCATTGTATGGGAGTATAAAATGCTGATGATTATAAACTGAAACCAGTGCAATTTATGTAAATTTGTCAAAAAAAAAAAAATGAGTCACATATCAAAAACCATGTATAGTTAGTTGGCTCAAATGCAAAGTAAATTTAGTATTTTAAAACTTTAAATCAGAGATTTTTTTCTTAGTTAAAGGACCGATCTGTAATTTTTTTCACCACTTAAATCTGAGGCATGTTCACATACATAGCTGATGTTTGAGTCATGTTTGAGTTTGTGTTTTTCCTCAACAAATTATAAGCAAAAAAGAAGCAGTATGTCTGTTTTACTGCTTTGTTTAAGCTTTAAATGCATCAAAAACTTCAGTAAGTTAGATTTAGTTCTCATCTACTTTGAGTCAATTATTAAGTTATTAATCAGTTTATGGCTGATAGCAGGTTCCAGTCCTGTGTTTTAATTTCCTGGGCCTCTGCTTTTGTCTCACAGATTTCACCTTTTAAAATTGATTTTGTTTCCTAGAAAGTGCCAGTGTGTCTGGAAGTCAGCTTTTGTTGCCTGCATGTGTTTTTTGTCTCGCTGTCTGGCAGCAGCACCAATAAATGAAATGGTGACTTGTGTCTCACGCCCAGCGCCAAGATATGTTTTTCCTGCTGTTTCTTTTCTTCTCTTCCTCTTTTTTCCTTGCCATTCTATCCTTGTTTTCCTCTTTCATGTCTTTCTTTACATTCATGAGGATGGAAATCACAGACTTAGGCAGATGCAGCCTGGATCAATGTTATTCACTCCTTTTCTTCACCCTTTCCTCCCCTCTCTGTTCTGAAATGCAGGCAGTCAGGCAAGCGTGGGGTTTCCAAACTAGAGTCTGTGTTGGGGGGTCCCTGGAGAGCAACTCTGCCATAATAGCCGGGTGGAGTGGGCTGGCGAGCTCAGAGGAGGGAAAATGAAAAGCATGCTATGGGGCTTTCCAAACCCTAACTCCTTACAAGGCCTTTGTAGACTTTATTGTGCTGAATTTACCCATATTTACTCCAGCTGACAAACCACCCGATCATATGATGAAGGACAAAGATTGGAATATGTCTTGGTGGACTTTGTGGCTTTCCTCACACTGATGCTTGGGAGAAAAATAATATTTTGCGGCCTGTCTTGAAGTGCTGTAAATATGCAGAACAGAGGTTGTTTGAATGTTGGAGGTTTGTGTTACATGTCTGAATTCTTGCTTGAGTTCCTCTGCTTTGATTTGATTTAACCCTCCCTCACATTTCACAACTCAGCTTCTTCTCTTCCCTTTTTTCTCTGAGAAGTGTGCTGAGAGTGTACGCGTGTAGTACGTGTGTGTCCTCCGACTATGTATTTGTTTGTATGTCTAGCTGTGTGTGTGTCTTAACACACCAAAATCTACCTATTTAAAACACGCTAGTTTTTCTGTAATCTAGTGAAATATTCCAGCAGGTAGGAAGCAAAAAGACTTAAGGTTTCTTGACATAAAGATCTAACCACAACAACACACAATTTAATCTTGAAACTTGCAATAAAGGATTAGATGTAAGCATTTTAGCTTATTTTAGGAGTTAACACCTTAAAACAGGACCACAGATGTTTGCTTGTAAAAATGTCACCATTTCTGCCAAACCAGTTCAAATAAAAGATGCCTAAAAGCACATTTTCTGCCTTTTTTGAGGCTTCAGTTGATGTTTGCAGAACAAGCATGAAGAATTCAATCAAAAAAGATTAAAATATTAATAAAATGACTTATTCTTCAAAGGACACTATTAGAGTGTATACTTCTTTCAAGGCTGAACAAGCCTAGGCAAAATTAGCCTTATTCTATTAATATACGGACATAAAGAGAAAGAAACAACTATAATAAGCATATTTTTCCAGGTCTATCGCTATAACTGTTAAAGATACTAAAAAAATATTTTTATGCTACTGAACCAGCTTCATCTCAGCAACACATTGATTGTTGCATGATTGTTGCATGTTGCTTTGTCATTTTCAGCAATTATGTAAATATTTTCCATATATATTTTAGTCTGCCAAATTCAGATCCATATCCAGATCCATACCTCAATCTGGACCAAATTGCACCAAATGATATCAATATCAATAAATATGCCTGATCTTTTTTTTCTCATTGAGATTGGTGTATTACTTTTGAAGAAATTGACAAAAATGTTGAAAAACATCCTATGTTGCAATGTTAAGAAATCATTAAAAAAAAAAAAAACAACTGTTGATCCGGCTTTGGATCAGGATCAAATTCTGTCATAATCAGTTCATAACTTTTTGCGTAATCCTGCTAATAAACAAACCAACAAAAGCAAGTGAAAGCATACCCTTCTTATTAGAGGTAATAAGCAAAGAATTATAGTTTTCTCATCAAAGAGATCTGGGCTGTTAATGTGTCAAGTACCCAACCAACGATGTAATAATCTAGTGCATGTGGTGCTTGATAAGGATATTTTGTTTGGAAAAGAATTCATTCAAATATCTTCAAACAAGATCTTGGGACTTTCTTGAATTCCTGTTTTTGCAGTGCAGCAGCTTGTGGATTCTCATGCAGAGGAGTAGCCTGTGATAGGGCTGTAAATCTTAAAAGGAAGCTGATAAATTGGAGCTCCAGTGACAGTTGGACTTCCTCCCCTTGGAATGGATTTTGCACCCTAACCTTGGGAAAGAAGTGCCACGTGCACCAGAGGGGAGAGATCGGATATGAACCGTTCACTGATGGACTGCAGAGAGAGGGAAAGAAAGAAGACCCCCATCCCTGCTCTCTTCTCTGACACTCCCACCCATCCCTTCATCTCTCTAGTTGCTGATTATGAGTGTATGTCAAAGGAAGGGAGGAGTAACACAGAGACAGAAATGAAGGAAACATCCAAATCTCAGTCAGGCATGAAATACATCCACTGAGTCATACGATACGATATGATACGCAAACATGGCGACGTCGTTGTTTCATCACCAAAAGGCAAAGTCATGCAAAGACAGAATATAAGCAGAACAGAAAAAGGAACGCACACATTGTACAAACATGGGAAGAGGCCGTTCTCTTTAGTGCCTCTCTCTCTCTCACACACACACACGTAAACCTACAGGGACACAAAAATAACACACACCAGCCCTGTTTTTGCTCATCCACAGATGCGTGTCCTTTCTCTCTTTCTCATTGACTCACATCTCTGTGATGGCACATTATCATAGTTTCACTCCCACACTATAGAATTTTTACACAATGGATTTGTGTGGGTGTGTGTGTGTGTAGTTTAATCCTTAGCTTGAAGAGGACAAGTTAAAGATATTTCCATGTTCTTGTTTTCATTTAACTTTTGCCATATTTTAATCTTAAAACACCACTTTGATCTCCATCTACTCTACTGGAGACGGACAGACGGTTCATTAGATATTTGGAACAACTCATAGATGACTGCAACAAACCATTTTTCTTGTAAGACAATCAAGGCGACTTCCATATTTCATTCAGTGAAGTGTTTATTATTCAACCATGGTGACATCAAATGGATTAAATTTTCTAAATGTTTTCATTTTCTCCCAAAATGTAAAGTGGGGGTTGGAACAAACAGGATCTTGGAATGATGTCAAATCCTGTGGGAGAACATATTCTTAATGGGACAGGTTTTAGTTTTCCAGGTTCCCACCGAGTACTGATAGATTACTAATCTATCTGAGCCGGTGTTGTTGCTTTGGTGTGGGTCTCTGTCAGATGTAGATCTGTTTGATCTGTGTGGGAGGAAGGAAAATGCTCAGAAAATCCCTCGTAAAATATCTTCAGCTCGCAATTATCTTTGCAGTGCATTAAGTGTTGCAGTTATTTTTGTTTTGTGTGAACGTTTCACTCCATCAAAGTGTTTAAATCTCTTCTCCAGGTGAAGATTTTGACTGACACAGAATAAAGAGAGAGAGAGAGAGAGAGAGACAGGTGTGTGTNGAGGTATTTTGTGAAATGCTCAACTTTCTTTTTAATGACTCCAGAGATACAAAGTCAGAAAGTACATTTACTCTTGTACTGTGCTACTTAAGTATACATTTGAGGTACCTGTACTTTACTTCAGTATTTCCATTTTTTTTTACTACTTCTGCTCCACAACAAATCTCAACATGTCTTGTCAGTATATTCATCTGATAGCTTCAATTAATACTTTGAAAATTCATATTTTACGTTCAACAAAATGCTAAATCACAAAATAGATCTTAATTAAAAACAAGAACATGCAAATCTGTACAATAAAGCCATCTTTTAACATTTTTACTGGAGTGAGTACTTTTACTTTTGATGCTATCAATCTTTCTGCTAATTCTTGTTTACCTTACTACTTTTAACCTGAAATTTGGGGTATTTTTCCATTATAATTTGCATACTTCTTTCATCATGCATGGGCTGCTATCAGGAACAATATCAGGAGTGAGAAAACACTCTTGGCCAGCACAGCTGCTCCCTGCTAGCTTACCTTTGACCTTGGGGAGAGATGGGTGATGGGATGGGTGATGGGGTGGGAAGGGGGATCAGGAGTCTTGCCTGGTCATGGCTAATAGAGGCTGAATTGGTGTGACTACCACCTGGGGTGATAATGGATGTGGAAGTGTCACAGATATGACCTTGAAGAAATGTTTCTCGGGCATGAAGAAGGACAAGTTGTGCTGCCAGAACAGCGTGTCTCAATGTCTCAATCCAGTCTTTTTGGTCCCTCAGTGTTGGAATGTTTTTTCCTCCTCCAATGGATCTGTCGAATCCCTCTTGGTTTGGCCCAAAGACCCATATTCATGCCTAAGGTCCTTAAAAAAAATGTTCAGTAACGGACCGTCCCTGTTCTGGCAATCACGGTTCTCATGCTTTCATGACGACAGAGCATGATGACGCGCATTTCAACACTAGGACGATGGAGCTGTCAGACAAACCAGCAGAAAAATCCTCCACAGCCAGACGTTTTAGCTGCAGTTAAGTCTAATTTTCCACGTGCCCACTGTCGCATTGGAGTCCATGTTAAAGGACCGTACTGGCCATTTTGCATGTTTGAGCCTAATATATTCAATTTTCATACGTTATGTTACTGACAATCATTTCCCAAAACCATATTTCAGCTTTCCCGATATTTTGCAAAATCTCTTAATCTTTCAAAATCAAATATTCAAGCGATACACCCACCTTAAAAATCGATGTTTCATCTACTAATAGTTACACAAAATTATGAAGTCACGTCATTAAAAGTTTCCAATAAACACAGGTCTTCTTTTGGGACTATATTCCTTGGTGGAGACATACATTTATTCCATGCTTTTTTTTTTTTTTTTNCTTTTTTTTTTTTTTTGTGCTTAAACGCTAAAAGTATGTAATTTCGAAAAAATACCTGACTATACATCTTGTTTGCAATGATGGATTACCTATCCCAAGAACGATTCAAGTATCAACAAGTTGATTTTAATAACGTGCCAGAATGAACTGAAACCAATGAAGGTCTGGAAGGCAGGAAAACAAATTTTTAATTCACCGTTCTGATAGTATGCTTTGGGAAATGATTGTCAGTAACATTACGTTATGAAAATTGAATATATATTAGGCTCAAACATGCAAAGTGGATGGTATGGTCCTTTAAATCTCTCGGGATAAAAACGTCTACAAACGAATAACTGTAAATGCCAAAGCTGAGCTATAAGATTATTACCCAATAACAGCATAAATTATATTCCCCTCTGAAAGGTGGTAGAAAGTGGAACAAAATTTAAATACTCAAGCAAAGTACCTCAAAATTACACAGTACTTCAGTAAATGTACTTTTCCACATCTGTCTATTCATAACGACTTCACTTAAGAACTGCTCATTATGTTCTTCAGACTTTTACCAACTTAAATTTTCAGTGTATGGCTCACGTAATTCATGACAGGCAGCCTCTCTGGATCAGGACCAGCAGAAATTGCTCCAGGCAGCACTAGTCGACCCAGATGTGACTTCTGTGATGAATCGATGTGGATCGGCCATGGCAAACAACATGTCTATTTCAGTCCTCCATTGTTTGGCGCTCAGTCATCGCTGTGTATGTAGCAACTCAACAGCCAGCCTCCTCTGTGTACGACCCTGCTGCGCACAAAAGAAAGAGGAGCCGCAGAAAACAGAAAATACAGGGCATGTGTTTCCTCTCTCTGCACGTGTCCTTCCACTGAGTTAGACTGAAGTACTCCCTCTTTCCTCTCTCACACACTCTCATCTAGTCAGAACACACACACAAGTTGTCAATTGTACAGACATAATTAACAACACACACACAGAGAATGGGGAATTTTTGGTTTGCATGACAACGTATTTCCGAACTGGAATAAATACTTGGCAACGTATCTGTTGTCAAAGTGTTAAAGAAACGCTTGAAGTGAATGAGTTGCTGTGAATATCGCGAAGGACATCGACACCAAACAATGCTGCCATCTGCTCCTCGTAAGCTTGACATGATTTATGAGGAATGGTACAATGTCAAGTCTGGGTTTTCAAGGATTTATCAGTAAACTGTTCTGTATCTTCCGACCGTGACGTTAGTTGGTGTGAGAGAAGAGGAGGCAGAGGATAGGGTTAGATGGAGGCAGATAATTCGCTGTGGTGACCCCTGAAGGGAAAGCCGAAAGGAAAAGAAGAAGAAGAAGATCTTCCGACCGTGACGGGTTTCACTGTAATCAGCTAACATCGTTTCTTAGACTTAATTTGATGAATTGATGATGAATTCTCAGCGGGACATTTATTCAACCTAGAACTCATGATTATAACATATGGAATTATTGTGAATGTTTGACTTATGAATTTTAATGCTGCTTAGTAGATGACGTGAGCATTCGTAGAAACTACAGTGATAAAGTGTTGGGTTGCACTCTGTCACCTTTCAGCGGAGATCTAATCAATCAGTGACATGTGACACTGTCGGCCACCTGTCCATCCACGATAGGTGTCTTCTAACACACACTTACAAACACACATGCAGATACACACAAACCCAGCTGCCATGGATGTGAAGATTCATTTGACCAGCAGGTGGACTGACTCAAGCACAGAATGTCCATCCGGTCAACTAAAACGTGTAGTTCTTAACATCTTTGAATTATGATGAGTCCTGAAAGCAAACACATGACATAAAGATCTATGTTTTTTCCTTTCTGGATTGTTTGAGTATAAGAGAAAATGTCCAGGATTAAAACTTTTCAGTGTTTCACAAGAAAAAAAATCAAAAACATTGTGCTGGAAATAATACTTTTGAACCTGCAAAGCTAAGGTGTTCCAACTTAGCTGGAAATAAATAGAGATAACTGTCTTAAAGGCACATTCTGTGATATAAATTTAAGCACCACCATCAAACTCAAAACACTATGGGTGGAATTCAATATGGTTGCTTTGCAGCATTATGCTAAATAAACACTGTGATAATTGGTGGGTGTGGTGTGTGTATGCAGAGAGAGAGAGAGAGAGAGAGAGAGAGAGAGATATGAGGCTTGAGGAAGAGGCAGGCACAGGGCCAGGGGTGAAAAAAGTAATAAAATATTTTACTCAAGTAAAAGTGCTGTTACTTAGATGAAACTTAAAATTACTTTAAAAAAGTAAAAAGTATTTTGTTTCAAATGTACTCTGACTAAAAAGTATTGAGTACATTATGTACGTTACCAAAAAATGCAAAAATACATTTTAAAAAATTTTGCTGCAAGGCTCTTCACCTAAAGACTTAACATTGACTTTGCTATGTTTTTAAAACATGTTATCCTGTTGAGCATTCTACTTTTAATTGATATTACTCTACATTTGGGAGGAAAAAAGAATTGCAGTCAATTTAACCATTATAATATTTNTGATATTACTCTACATTTGGGAGGAAAAAAGAATTGCAGTCAATTTAACCATTATAATATTTGACTCATGAGACAAACATTTAATAAAACTTCCACACTGAAACTGCCCATCCTACACATGCTAACACTTAGGTCAATTAGCTCAGTAGCTACCCTTAATCAACATTAACGTGTGCATTTGGAAGTAACTAGTAAAAGTGCAAAGTGAAAGCACATTATTTTGGACATAAATGTTGTTAAAGCTAGTGGCTAGTATGAAGCATTAGCAGGATAAAGTTAGCTAATTACCACCACATGCAGGTTTGATGCTGTTTTTCAGCAAGCAAAGTTTGCACTGCATGCTGTAGCTATGTGCTTTTTTTCTTTATAAAGAAAAACTGGTTGCTTAAATGTGGCCAGGGATTGTTTTCTTCTAATTCATTGGTTTTCTGGTCCTCTGAGCTCCTTCTCTCCATCTCAGGTTTGTGCCTCAACACAAGGCAGGCTGCAGTTCCTCTGTCTTTTTTACATCTCTACACTTTTTTTTTTTTTTTTTNTTTTTTTTTTTTTTTTAACTTTGTAACAGATGTTAATTAAAATGTACCAAAGTACAATACTTGTAATTAAAATTACTTAAGTAAAAGTAAAACTACTTTTTAAAAAGTTACTCAAAAAAGTAAAAGTACAGAAAAAAACGACTTCGTTACAGTAACGAGAGTAAATGTTACTCGTTACTTTCCACCCCTGCACAGCGGCACATGAATATATACGAGACCATTTAAATAAACTGACTGATCAGCTGAGTCAGCTTAATTATCACATTTGATCACTAACACATAAGGCAAATACAGATTAAAATGTCGCCCAGACTGATGAAATTTACCACCAGACTGAAACATCTCTTAATTTTTCTGTGATGTGTTTTATGAATCGCTCTCTTGACAAAAGGAAAAAAAAACTGTAAAAACTCAGTTTTTTAGGCAAACGCTAAAAAAACAGCACCAGTAACAGGCCTTTATGAATGACAGCATCTGCTCTTATCAGGCGCTGTGTTTTATGGATTCCCCTTATCACTCTCAAATTGACAGATTTTTAGAACACAGACAACCAAAATGTAAAATTATTAATGGCTTCTGATACTGTTGAAAGTTTGTTTAGATTTGTAATGTTTGTAAAAATGAACATCATATGATCAATTATAATCTGTTGAAAAATATTTTTAAAAAAAATGGCAATTATCATCCGTAAGCAATTACCTGTACATATACAAACCCCATTTTAAGGTAAATAGTTCTGATTGGTACTGTAAAAGTGATAAAGAAGCGTATTAAGTGATTTTTCTGACTGTGTAAAGCATCTAGCTTTGAAAACACAGACTGTTTCCTCACATGTAATCGAGGCCATGCGGCCCGGGAGGCTGTAAATTTGTCTAACGTGGCCTTTCCTCTCCGTGTCTACATTTGCCAGCCATAGCTACAATGCTCTCTATTTATAGCTCGTTTACTTCAGATATTAACTCTCTCCCACGTAGCTTGCCACTTCCTGCCAGAAAGGAAATGTGTGTTTGTGTGAGGTTTACTGACCTTTGGCAGCAGTGAGCAGCCACTGCTGTTGATGGCTAAGAGAATTTGTGTTTCCAGTCTTTTGTGTCAAGTCAGAGCAGTAAGGTGTGAACAGACGTCTAAGCCTCTCACCAGCTAAAGGTCTTGCCAAGTTTTTCTCCATTTAGCATTTTATGCCCTGAATTCAAACCCTCCGTACTTCTTTTCATTAGCTCAGCCTTCACCTAGAAAGACAACTCATTGGAAAGGGTGAAGAATACAAAATGACAGCTAAAAATACATTTTTTTCCAGGCCAGGTGACAGGTTTTCCATGTATACAAGCGTAGCACTGTCAGATTCTATTTCAGAACTTTCAATGAGAGAGAGAGGGTGCATGTGTGTGTGTTTTTGGGTTTGTTTGTGTAAGCCAACGCCTCAGGGTTGAGATGTTGGAGTTCACCTTCCTTCAAGGCCACGACTGAAGGAAAAGCTGCAACTGTCTGGAGCATCCTGTTTTGGAGGTAAACACTGTTTTGCAGCCAGCGCTTTCCTCTCCATGTTGGAAAACAATCTGTCTTATCACTTTATTCCAGCCATCAGCCTCCCTGGTGGGCAGCCACAAGGAAGATATACGTTTTTGATGCGGTCTAGAGAGAGAGAGACCCCTGTAGAAGTGTGAACAAAGTAACAGGTGCTTTTGGTTTATTTCGTCAACTTGGACAGACATTAGAGAGACGTGGAAGGAAATCCCTGGGAGGAACACGCAGCGTGTCCGTCTGTCTGCCTTCCAGCTTCCAGTGGGACAGTTTCTTCTGACATCATTTCCTCTGTTCACTGCTAGGTTACTGGTCAGGGATATTCCATGTCTACACTTCCTGCCATTTTGTTTGGTGCTGGTGGGCAGCATAATAATATGACATAGTGCTTGGATGCATTCTTACAGAAACAAACAGTTTACTTAGCTAATATGAAGGGTAAAAGGCAAATTCATTACCTCTGTAAACAAGGACATCAAAAACACATCTATGGACTTTCAACACAATGGAGTTTGGATGAGTAAGCTACAATGAAATGCTTCTTAAATATGTGGAAGCAAATGTGAAAATCAAAAGTTTTTCCTCCCTAACTGTATCAGGAACTTTAACCCCAGAACACATGTTGTTGCACCTCAATCTTTCCTGGATCATCAGAAACTGCTGGAACGTTTTTTAGGAACTCAGGAACTTTCTTTCACACCAAGAAAGACAATTTAGTTTTAAACTTTAGGACTAAAAGTGCCTTGAAAGCATCATCTTTAGAGCAAGGGGAGTGGTGCGTACTCTGGCCTGGATTCTGTGATCAAAATGCAGGTAAAATATCAGCATGCCTCAAAAGGTTCCTTGTTTCCTGGAAAAGGTCATTCACTAATTAGCTTTGTTCAAAGTAAACAAGAAATCAGGTTGCAGTTTGCAAATTTATTTCATGTCCATTCTGTTAAAAGAAAGGCCTTGTGTTCTTTCTCCTTCACAAACAGGTCATAAAAAACAGTTACTTAGAAAAATATACATTGATATTAGGACCAAAACCTTGAGATTCAGTGTTTAATTCAAATATACACTTTGCATATTAAGAAACTACAAAACAGGTCAGAAAAGGTGGCTTCAGTTGTGGCTAGTTTTTAAAGTGAAATGGGAAAGAGAAAAGGCACAATCCAAACTCATCTTTAAAGCTTATTTAGCCTTCATTCAGCAAATTCAGATTTCCTTGTGTGCACAAAAGATGAACGGAAAGGTCAACGGTAAGTCTGTCTCCTTCCTGTCGTTCACCCCTCCCAGTTTCACCCCATCCTCCATGTTCCATCGTTCTTGTAAAAACAAACTGGGGCTAAATACAAGAGAGCCCAGCTACTGCTACAGTACTACAAAGCTAAGGTTAGCCGACTTTGGAAAGGTCATCAGGTTGAAGAGGCGGTGGGGGTTGGGAGATTTTCTTAAGACAAACCTTCACTTTCCCACTCCTGAGTTAAGCTGCATATCAAATAAAAAAATAACTAAGGCCACTGCTGTTTGATTCAGACAATAAGAATGTTCAAGGCAAATGTGTCATTAAGAAACTGGCCGCCCACCTCCGTGTTCTACATACTTAATCCTTCTCATCTAGATCATTTTCCTCGTCTCTCCAATGTCTTTCCCTTTGAAAGTTGCCAAAATATTTCTCCATTCAGAGTTCATTTCTTTTCTGTTGGTCATCAAACATTTCTTTCTAAAATAGTCCAGGCATAGGTTTTTAAAATCTCCTATAAATTGTTCAATTTCTTTCAATCTGGTCAAGGTCCAGTTCTCCCCCCAGCTGGAAAATGTCCCTCTGTGTCCCACAATCACCCTTCCAGAGGGTGCGTTTACCATCCACGATACCTACAGGAGACCCAGGTCTGGAGTCCACGCTACATGCAGAGTCGCTATCCAGTTCCTCGTAGGAGGAATCCTCTTCCTCGTCGTCTCCTCTCACTTCTTGACGAGCCTCCAATCCCAGCTGGGACATGGAGGTGAAGTGTGAATCTGATTGGCTGGTCATGGTGGAGGAGGGAGGGGGTTGGCTTGATTGGCAGCTGTCAACGGATGAGATTCCAGGGCAACTCAAGCTCTGAAAAGTCTGGAGTTTCTATTTAGAGGAGAGAAGGAGAATGAAGAGAATCAGAGGAAAAAGTAAAGTTTGTTTGTACACTTTACTCCACGTTCGCATTCTGTGCTCACGTTGAAATCTGTCTTAAGCTAATGAGGCTATAAAATCAGGAGGGTGTGTTGGGAGGAATTTGAGCTCTGGGTTTTCCACTATGTCTGTTTGGGATTGGATTTCAGCTTGGCCAGCCAAAAAGCTGGCTTCCCCTTTCATTGACTGCATGTGAAGATGTAAACGCACAAGTACACACATCAGCATAGCCAAGAATGTACACACAAGGCTAAACCTTTGGGGCTGTGTGAGGGAAAAAAACACAAAACACTAAGATGAGTTGCAACCACAAAGATATTTAGCCTCTCTCTCTCTTTGCTCTAAGCTTATAGGTAGCCATTGACATGACAGAGAGCCCAACCCTGTATGTTGGAGAGTGTTTCTTGTTCAAGCCATTGTTATTCGCAGTTGATAGGATGTTTTGTAATTTTGTGCTCTAGGGAGAGTCTGTGCAAATATGTTTGTGTGTATGTGTGTGCATGTGTGTGTGTGTGTGTGTGGGGGGGGNGGGGGGGGGGGGGTATATCTGCAGACAAAGAACACAATCATCACAAGCCCTCAGGAGTGGAAATGTGACTTGGCACTGGATCTAGATTTTGTTCTCTCTCTCTCTGTGTGTGTGTGTGTGTGTGTGTGTGTGTGTGTGTGTGTGTGTGTGTGTGTGTGTCAAATGCAACGTGGGTAAATTAGAGAGAGGGGAAGTATTTATTGAATCTACTTGTGTATGTAATAATATGTATGTGCATGTCACATGGAGAATGAAAAAACCCTGTGATGGTCGTGTGTGTGTGTGTTTGTGTGTGTAAGCAACTAAGTAAAGTAAGTAAAAGTTTATTTCTATAGCACCTTTCTAGAACAGACATGACAAAGCACTTTACTTTGTGTGTGTATCTACAGCTACATGTGCTTGGTTTTCGGTTGTCAACACTTCACCATGGAGAGGTTTAATGTGAAAGAGGTCGTCTCTTTTCCTCTGAAACCTCCACAAAGAAAGGCAGTCAGGGCTGGGCGTTTAAAGGGTTAATGATCCTCAGCGTGGCCCAGCAGCAGATGTTGGAGGCATGGAGGTGAATAGAGATGAGGTTTTCTCTATAGAGCTTCAGCTTACACGGCAGACACCTCTAATGTTCCCTAACATGTGTTTGGACATCGTTTTTCCTGTTGCGATGCTCTGGGAATCTCCCTTTCCAAAGTCACTTTTTTATTAGGCTCTCTCTCTCTTTTGTATAACACTTCAAAAGAAAAATACAAACGCTGGATTAGTTTTGTTTTGTTCACTTGTGCTAGATTCAGAGAAGGAAAGTAACTAAGTACATTTACTCAAGTATTGCACATACTTTTTGCAAGCATTTCCATTTTTGGAGACTTTCTACTTTTACTCCACTATATTTCATAAGGAAAATTTGGGGCTTTTACTCTCTTATAGCCGTAGTTACTTAGTACATTCAATGATTTGAGATTTGCAGATTCTTTCCTTCCCTCTTTCCTTCTTTCCCTTCCATTTGTCCTTCCTTGTCTCCTTATTTTTCCCTTTTTTCCTTCCTTCATTTTGCCAGTCTCTTTCATCTCATCTCATTTTTACTTCTTCCTTTCCTTCATTCTTTCCTTCTTCAATTGATCTGAAAACCCCATCATCCCCAAAACTTGAGATAAAAGATTTTAAATATTTTTTTTTCAGAGTGAGTATAGTTACTCTGTACATGTGAATACACACTCAAGCAAATGTTGCTTCAAATATTTTTACTTTTAGCAATTTGAATGCAGGATTTTTATTTGTAGTTAAGTATTTTCCACAGTACTATTACTCCCTAAATTAATTAACTGTAACCTTTGTGTAAAGTGCTGAACACTCACTTGTGTTCACCTTTTGAGGTGATCATCAAGTGTTGGGGGGCAAAGCTTTAGTCCCAACTGGAGTGGAAAAAGGGATTTCTGAGCCCTCATTCTCTCTCTTCAACCACCAGTATAAACCCACTCCTAATGATCACAGCAGAGGAGGAGACGAGAAGAGGAGACGAGAGGAGGGAGCGAGAGAGGAGGGACAGGCAGCTTCACCACAATATGCTTCCTATTAAATCCACTGAGGCTAAGACTGGGATTTGGATGGGGTGTGGTGTTAGTATGGGGAGTGGGGGTGCAGACTTTCTGCAGTGTACCCAGCTTTGTGTGTGTGTGTGTATGTGTGTGTGAGTGAGTGAGTGAGTTTAAATTTAATTTGAGCAAACCCGCGCCAAGATACAAACACACACACACCGTATAGACGTACAACCATACTAGAGTCTGACCACTACTGGCTTTTTGAGTCTGATACAGACATTGACATTTGGAGATTAAAATCTGATAATATATCAGCTGTAAACACATATTTTTGGAAAAGATATCTTAAAGGGGACACTACTTGGGTACTTAGAAAAGCGCTCTATTAAAAATTTTCTTCTTATTATTAACCAATATTCTCCAACGTGACAAACATAAGCAGCACTTCCACTGTAAAAGTATTATCCGATGCAGCACAGAGGGCCAGCAGCTCAGGCACAAGAGGTTAGACAAATATACTCCTGATAATTAGGCCAAACAACAAAACACCATGCTAGTACTGTGGCAAAGGTCCTACTGTGAGCTTCACAATCATTGACTAGAAACACACACAGAGTTACACATATGCACGCACACATCCTGGCAGGCATACACAAACACACAGATATAAACACTCAACGCACATAGTAAAATACAGCAGCATTGTATTGGAAAATGAGCGTATTTCTTGTATTAGCTGAAATGTGGTCAAATAAACAAGTAGGCAGACACACATACACACACACACACACTGCACTAAAGAATACAGACAGACCTCCCACAGCAAACAACGCTAAAACAAAAGAGTAGGGGAGAGGTGCAAGTAAAGAAAGGAGAATTTAACTCATTCCTGACAGCCATGCTGCATACTTGCACACCTCCTCATCTATAATCCGTGTCTGTGCGTTCCTGTCTGCGTTCGCTCACATTGGTCTGTTTATTTGCCTGTGCCACGGTGAAAATGCACTGAAGAAATGTGCAGATTCCTGTGCTGTAATACCAAAAATGACGAATATGTTAAGCGGGAGCAAAAGTTAAACAGACATAAGAGAGACGTGTGACTCGCTACATGCTAACACTTTAGCATGTACAGAACAAGTCGCAGCAAGTCATTATGTGCTGCGAGCAATGCACCTCAAGACAACCACCTAGGTGTTCCCACAAGCCTGTGGGGCTCGCCACGCTGCTATGATCACCATGTCTGCCGTCCCAGGAATGGAGTTAGGTGGAGAGAGGAAGGGAGAAGAGTAGAGGAGCTGGAACCCGTGCCAGGAAGAAGATATTAATAGAGAGGAGTGAGGAGTTTGTCTGCCAGACTCTCTGCAGAAATAATACTCCCTTTCTTCACCCTGCTATTTCTCTTCAGAATGCCCAGGCACCCACCCCCCACACACACATTCAGGCTTTGCTTAACACACCCGTTATACCACATCTATTCCTATTGTTATGTCACATATAACCCAAAGACTGCTTATTGTTGATCATACACACTCATTAACACTGACCTTATAAAAGCACCAATCTGAATGCGTCGGGGTTTGCTAACCACCTGGTTTGCACCTGCAGTTGTAATTGCAGACTTACCATGCACTATAATAAAGTCAATTGGTGCTACAAATAAAGCATAAAGCAATCAGAATTAAGCACTCCAAAACTTTTTCATAACCACGTGAAAAGCTCTTCAAGTACAGCAAGATTATTTCAACCTGTTTCTAATACAAATTGGCCTGCTGCAAGAATTTTGTAGTGTAATTTTTCTTAATTTTATTGTAGAGATCTGTCTTGTTTTTAGGAATTCAAGACTTTTATGACTCAATAGTATGCAAAAATGATTTGTTATAATGGCAATTGTTTTGCAGGGAGTATTTTTAAAAGCAACGTGTGACCTGTATCAACAATCCATGTTGTAACACAGAGAAACAGCTTTTTACTCAGCTCAGGAGGAAAAAACAATGACGGGCCAGGGTGGAAGGGCAGCCACCGATGTCAGGTAAAAAAGAAGCAATGGGCAAGACGAGAGGCCTGATACACATGGCAGACAGGAAGGATATTTGAGGAATTTTGGGGGGTGGTCACAGAAATCCCTACGGTAGCCAAGCTATAGCTGATTAGTATGACATGCATCCCTAGAATTCACACCCGCCTTCATTGGCATGGCTGAAGGATCTGAAGGCCAAATTACACCATGTTCCACTGACAGCACACTGGGACTTGTTACATGCTTAACCCACACCATCCTTAAGCCCAAACCAACACTCAACTTTACAACTACCTAGTACATGTGGAACATAAAAAAAAACCCTTCTGCACTCAGAAGGCTGACATTCCTTCAGGTGTGGACAGTATTTTCACTGTGCAATTATGGTAGAATGTTTGATATGAGGAATATGCAAATAACCGCTTTCACAGCTACACATCTGCATAGTAATAAATTAGATGAAAATTGTTTTTTTACAAATGTGTAGGTGTGAGAACAAATACTAACTCTTAATTTACACCATAAGGCAGGGCCAGACTGAATGCTTTTTCAGCCTGGGAGGGTCAAGCTGAAGATCAGTCCACTGCCTAAAGTGTGTGTTTGTGTGTGATACATGGAGAAAAGGAGAAAGTGGTCAGTTACTGTAAATCTCACAGAACATTAGTGGTGACTTTACATATCAATTCACTGTGGCCATCCATTTGCACAGGATAAGTTAAACACTGTAAAATACCAGAAAAGTGATGCGAGACAGACATTTTGAACTACAGGTCAAAAAAATGATAGAAAGTAAACAGTTCCCACAAGAGGCAGTAAAATCTCATCTGTTCCCAACCCTGACTGTAATTCTTATGTCCTGTCTGCACTGGAACAGTCACAGGTTGTAACCAGCCCCATATTTCCACATTATCACTTCCTTTTCCAGACAGTTTGCCAGCAACCAGCCTCCCCAGGCTCTGCTTCAGACTAACCACCTCCATGATCATCAACTGAAA
Source organism: Lucifuga dentata (assembly GCA_014773175.1). Lineage (NCBI taxonomy): Eukaryota > Metazoa > Chordata > Actinopteri > Ophidiiformes > Bythitidae > Lucifuga > Lucifuga dentata. Next base: position 51,842 of record VXCM01000851.1, read on the forward strand.
ACACAAAACCTTCACCTGTGTTCAGTTAGTTTCAGATGAATCCATTTATAGAGTTACAGTTCAAATCTGGTGGTGGTGAATTTCCTTTTGTCAGCGTCTGACGTGGTTATAAAGTGAAGGGTGTACAGTGTAATATGTGACCAACTGTGTGTGAGAATGAATAAGTGAACCAAAGAAAAAGGGAACAAGAGAGTGGATATGTGCTAAGTTATATATGTTGTCTCGCTGTGATTACTTTCCATGACTCCTGGCACACAAGGGAGTGAGAAAGCAAACAACATTACATTACATAAGATCTGAAATGGCCCTTCTAACCTGCATCACCTGACCCCTTTCAAGAGTGCAATCCAGCAAATCGCTTCAAAAAATATGCAAAACTTATAATCTGAAAACCCAAAGAATGGCCCATAAACTACCAGAGAGATGTGCCTTCACTTTCTGGCATTCCTGAGACCAGAGGTAAGGTAAAACTGACTCTATGTGTGTGTTTGTGTATCTGTGTGTGTGTGTGCGTGTGTGATCAGCATGCTTGATTTTCCCCTCTTAGCGGCTGGCATGAGTAAAGGAAACATGCTCACTAGGCTCCATTACCAAAGCCTTGTTGATCCAGCTCTGGCAAGCTCCTGAGGATGACTGGCTGGGAATACAGTTCTTTGGGGAAAGGAAGGAAGGGTACAGGGAGAAATTGATGTTAATTTCAAATAGCGAAGAGGGAAATGAATCCTCCTGCTTTGACTGCTTTTCTGTAATGAGGAAAGATAACAGAAGCATTTAGTGGAACATTTAAAAAATAAAATAGCACAGTTGCAGGGCCATGCACAGTTCCAGGCACAGGCTGGCTAATGGTATGGCTGGTGTTGTATTTAGTGGTGGAGCTGTTATGTAGAAATGGAACAGAATGTGATATTAGAATCAAAACATCTCTCTGGGCTTTGTAAAAACGTCAGCGCACTGCCAAATATCAAAACAGTACGTGTCATTAAAATACTCTGACTGTTCTATTTTGGGTTTGGTTTGTCCGGTGGTCATTTATAATCTCTGTTCCACTGCTTCCTTTGACCTTACACAAGAACAAACAACATCTTATCATAGGGAAAGCAATCTGGGCAAAAAGAAATGTAGGTATATGCTCACAAATGTACCCGTTATTAATCACTTCTGGTTGGTAGAACTGACAGAGAGACGAAACAGGAAAGACGGAAGGTGTGAGGAAAACCAGGAATAGAAGGTGGGAATAGTAAAGAGAAGTAAATGAACAGCGAGGGGTCCAACCTTTGGATGGGCTGTTTACCCAACAGAGTAAATGAAATGATAACCGGAGCCGGGCTTGCTAGAGCGTGGAGCTAGGCAGCGTGACCAAACATGAGGAATGCTTCTTTAGTAAGCACCACTCCCTGAGCTGCCTGAGATCACTTAGCCCTGAAGCCTCAGACCGACGATCCAGAAAACTTAATTCAGCTTGATTTAATTCTGTCCCTGATCTGACTTTGAGAGAATGAGGCCCAGTTGTGTTTGAAGAGCCCTTAAGCTTCTCCTAAGTCTAAGAACAAAACAGTATTTGTCTCAGGAAGTGTGTTTGGTCCAGGATTTAACCATGCATTAGAGGACGCTCCACATCATTATAGGAGCATTAGGAAAAAAAGTGATGTCTGATTTATATTCAGTCAGCACAGGAAAATGATATCAAAGTCTAAGACATGAAATCTGCTTGTTTGGATGTGTGTGTGTTCGACATATGTTCAATATTTGCAGCTAACCTGAGTCATCTTAGCCAGATCTAGGGAAGGTCGTTGCTCCTGGGCATCCTCTGGTCTCCTGCGCTTCATACCGATCTTTTTGTCGTTTAGCACGCAGGGCTGGGACCTGCTCCGAGACAGACACCCAGTGCCCACCGCTCTCTGGCCAGTTCGCCTCCCCAATTCTGGTGTAGAGTCCGGAGAGCTAGCCTCTGATGCCTCTTCCCTCTGGAGCTCAGGCAGGCTAATCTGCTCATGGGAGAGGGAGAGGGGTCTGAGGAAGTGGTGATGGTATGAGTGGTGATGGTGTGAGGACGGAGAGGTAGGGGACACAGGACAGGCAGTGAAAAGAGGGTGGAGAGGCAGTCGCTGGGTGAAGCATGGCAGCTCCAGGGTTCCATCTGTAGGGATGCTTGAGTGCGAGGGCAAACTGAAGCTGGAGCTACGCTGCATTGCTGGGAAATGACCACCAGAAAAGCCCGCACCCCCTCCTCCGCGAACGCTCCCACCACTGTGGCACCTTCGTTTCTCCACCGCTGTCCACACACGGGAACCCTGGGGCCTCCAAGATGAGCGGCATCCGCCAAATTCATCGGAGAATGACAGGGAGCGGCACTGACGTTTGCTCGGGGGTGCCGTAGGAGCGTGGCTGGTGACTGTAGTGGTGTAGTGTGTAGTGGTGGACGTAGCGTGGGAGCGGGGGCTCGGCATTTTGCCGTCCCCTAAGCTCAGGTCTTTAATCAGACTGGTGATGGCCGTAGTCCCCTGCTCAGGCATCATGTCCCACAGGCTTTCCAGACTGGAACCAGACTGACAGGGAGCTCCCTGTTGGATGGCACACCCTCGCCCCAGGTCCAGCCACCGATCTGCCTCTACAATATTCAAAGCACACACACATATAACCAATAAGGGATGAACTATTAACTCTCCAATACCTACAGTAGAGATCTATACGTCTACATCCGTACAACAGTGCACCTTCACCACATCACAATGAATTCTATCTTAAAGAGTGTGTAAATGTACAATCACTCATGCATACTACACACACCAACAGATACATGAGCCTAGTACAAGAGGAAATAGATGTTATAGGTGACTGTCAGTTAGTTGCAGGAGGGGTTTGCTTCACTAAAAAGAAACTATGGATAGATGCTCATTCAGGATACTTAGCCTCGTGGTGAAACTGGATTTAAGACAACATAAAATCACATGATCATCCAACATCATAAAGCATCAACAAAATCATGAGCTTGACAAATGATCTCATCAAATCATTGGTTGTTTGGTTTAAGATTAAGCACAATTAAGCCTTTAGCCAAACATTTAAAACCTACGCTGTTAATACGGTATGTTAGTGCAGCAGTACTGAAAATGAAAAACAAAAAGCCATCAAGGTAAAAAGAAAGCTGAAACATTACAGTGTGCTGTGGTCTAAGATGTGTATGAGGTAACTGCATTGTCTTTGGTGTGAATCAGCTCAGGGATTTTGTTGCACATCATCGCCTGCCCCCCCGTTTCCTGTTGCTCTGTCGCATAATACCATTTCAAAACTGACTGATGTTCATTTGTCACGCCATCACACAAATGAAGACCTTAAACTCTCTAAGACTGAAGAATTTGGATTGCATGGCAGAAGAACTTGTTTTAATAAGAATCTGGTCGTGTCACGATGACACATGCTGTAATAAACTCCTTGTGAATTATACCTGATAATTGTTTTTGCAAATAAACTACAACTAAAACTCAAATACAAACCTCATTGAACATTGTTATATACATCCTATATAATCCTGTAATTTAAAAAAAAAAAAAAACTTGGACTTGAAAGAACCCTTACATGAGCTATCATAGCAAGGCGAATCAGCTGAAACAGTTGGCAAATCATTTCCATTAACTGACTGGCTGGCAGGCTGTGCTTTGGAAAGCAGTGTGACCTGACTTGCCTTTAGTGTGAATATGAGAGAAATTCGAACGCCAGCTATCTCATCATCCACACAAAAGAATTTGTCACACAGTTGTGGGTGACCATAAACACCTACAGTGTAGTGCCAATGTGTCTAAGCTACTCAAGCCAAGTAAGATGGGAGTCTGTTGATACATTTGGCAAAAGGGCCCTCTGGCTGATCCAAATCCCATCTTTTTGGATGCTTGTCTCTAATTTTGGCCCGCTCTCTTGCAGCCTGGTGGACGAAAGTCATTGTTTTGGGCCGGCAAACAATGCACGGGGGCTACAGTGACGACCTGACAGGAATGTTAGGAAAACATGACTGCAGAGCTTCATCAGTTGAAAGCAATATGGTATACTGCTGAACTAACAACACAATATTACACTAACTGTGAAAATACTAAGTCTCTCTCCTCTCAATAACCACGTCTTCCCCTTAAAAAAAAAAAAAAAAAANTAAAAAAAAAAAAAAAAAGAAAAAAAAAGATGTGTGTGATTGCAGGGGTTTGTATTTGCAGTATCTTTTAACACAGGGGGTAATTACTGCAACACTGTATGAGCCAAAGGGAAATTGTTGATACAGGCAACAGTGTATTCAATTACAGTTCATTCCCATGAGAGTGGTGTGCAACGTTGTGTGGAGGCAGGTGCACCCTGATCATGAGAGGGGGATGAGTGACAGGTGGAGAAAGGAAGAAGTGAGACAGAAAAGGGATAAACAAAGTGACAGTTACTGTTGGGGTTTACAGGCCTTGACAGTTCAACTTATCAAGAGATTACAGGGGCAACACATTATGTTACATTTGTAAAATGACATTATGCTGTGTTACATGGGTGTGGTTTTTGAAAATACACCCACCTCATGTAGATTTTTTTTATCAAGGGGAAAGATTGCTGCTGGTATAAACTTAACAAACACAAGAGACAACAACAATACAATATGGAAAACTCTCTACGGTTGCAGCAAAGATATTTATGCATGCTATGATCCTTTCCCACATACCCTTCTGTTTTCATCTTGAGAAACCACAAGAGCTATACAGAAGACTTAAACATTTTGGATAAAAGACCAAGTCAACATAATCATTGTATAACACCAGAAAAATAAAAATCTTTAATTTTTAGAATTTTACTTCCCGTCAAATGTACTGGGTGTTGTGTACAGAATTTTAACAACCTGGCCCCTCCTTCAGTATGGTGTTCTCAGACTTTCGTTCTGAGAACACCATAAAATCTTCTAGAATATCTTCCATCATTGATCACACTGTAACCCTTTCATTGCACACAAGTGGAACTCTATCAGATTGCATAAAGACCTGCAATTCTATTTATAGCCTACAATACATACTGTACTTTTGCTATTTTAAATGTGTCTTTATGGTGTAAGTGATGTAATGTTGTGCAAAACTTGTATCCCGTGTCTTGTTTTAGAGTGGTATGTCATTAATTTGTGTGTATTTTAATTATGACCTACCTAGCAGACTGCAGATGAAAATGAGCTTTTAGCAATCTCTGGTATACTCACATCAAATCAGCAACATTTATGTTTAAAGGGGATGTGTCATGCATTTTATCCTTTTTTCAAAGAGAAAAGGTAGCAAATATGTGTTGAATACTGTCAAAGTTGCAAAACTTGAGGATAGGCCAAACCTGTATGTCATGAACTGTCCTGAAAGTTTAATTTTGATTAGTCCTTTACTTCCCCAACACATTTATATCAACATGTAACACACTGAATTTACCAGCCTTCAAACCTGGTTAAACACATCCATAAAGAACAAGGCTTGCAAGTCACTGTACTAACATCTGTGTTTTGCAATTTGCTCAGGCCTGACACAGCTGGCCAATCAGAAGAGAGTTGGGTTTTGGGAGAGGACCTTAAAGAGGCAGCACTAAGATGGACTCAGTGTGCACAGCATGGCTACAGCAAGACAGAGTAGCTGATGTGTAAGCAGCCAGTCGGTGTGTTTTTTGCGTATTAAAGCATTGCAAATGTTTCAATATAGACTTCTAACTAAAAATACAAAATTGAGATCTGTACAATATGTCTAGTATTGTACACAATTCCTTGCTAATTATCCCACAGAAATAGGGGAAAGAGTTCCCATCTCAGTCTGCTCGCTGTTTAGATTGGAAGTAAGTGGAAAGTGAGAATTTTTCGCACGTAAAGCTGAATAATCGTATCTTAATATATCTTCCTGCTTCATTGTTTTCTTGTGTCTTTGTAATTTGCCTGTTTCTCTACTTATGGCTGCTATTGCACACGTGGCCAGTCAAGGAGAGGAAATCTGAAATGAGAGCCTGGGCTGGATCGGGAGCTGTTGATGTATGGACCTGTAAAGCCCTTTGAGACATTGCACGTCTTACTGGGCTACACAAATAAACCTGACTTAAAACTTGACTTGAACAGAAACAAGAAAAGATATTGAAACACACTAAAAGAAAGAAGAATCAACTCACCCCCAGTTCCACAGGAGAAGAGGGTAGTCCCTCTACTCATGGTGTGGAGCTCACGCTGTGAACGGGCAAATGGAAGGACAAACGGTCAGGGAGATGGAAAATTGCCATTAAAGCCATACATTTGTCATAATTTTACAAATATGCTAAAGCAATAACCTTATAGCTCTCAGAACAAAAAAATGTCAAACTGCTCCTTTAAGCTTCCCGTTATTTCCAGTCAGGACACGAGATTCATTAGGCATTCTTCTACTTATCATCTTTAATGCCAAAGGCTAGCAGATCGTTGTACATTAAACTGCAAAGAGTCATATTAACTTAATAGCTCACCTGTTTTATTCCCAAAAGAACCTTTGTTCTTCAGGGAGTATAAAACAGTTCTGCCTACACACACCTATCCCTCTTTATCCAGGCACGTACAGTTCAGTTATTACAACAGGGTGGTGGCTGCCAGCACAAAGGACAAAGGAAAATGACATGATACACACTGCTGTGAGTCACCTCGAGGTTATCACTACAACAAAAAGGTGTTTTCTGGGATACAAGAGCCATCAAGCCCAAAATGAAGGCTATCATGACGTATGATTACATGAAACCAGTTTCAGCTGATCCAGTTAGCACACAGGCCTATAAAATCACAAAATATTGACTGATAGAGGTTCCAACAAAAAAAACCTACAGTAGATTATGGTGATGAAGAGATGCCAAGATGAACTGTAACCTTATCAGCCTTCAAGGTCAAGAAACAGAATGAAAGTGAGAGAGAAACTGACAGAGAAAGTCAGAGAAAACAAGTCTAAAATTTTTAGCTCAATTTTTCCTTCATATTTTCACACCAAAGACCCTTGAACACACATTTAGGATTTTGTCTCTAAGATCCACAGGGTTTTTTGGATTTTGTAGAGAAGTGGGACAGGAAGAGAGATAACAGCTTTGATGATGTTTGCAATTTGTCTTTACATTTTGTTCTATCTCATTCTGACCTCATTTGAACGAGGGTGTACTTAATTGGCAGCCATTTAGGACACTCTAGTTAACATGCTTGCAGGTGGCCAAGGGGCTTTTAGCATATTATTTCATGTGACACTGGCTATATTTGCTCAAGACCATGTCAAGGTTACCTGGTGGGTCCCTGTGAGTATCCTTTTGACCACCAACAGCAAATGGGACACCCTACAATCTTGTGTATTTGTGCGTCTTTATAGCTCATAAAATGGTGTATGTAACCACGAATGGAGATTTGGTCAAAGTAAAAAAAAACAAAAAAAACAAAAACAAAATTAAAAGCATTTTATCTGAAGTGAAAATGACTCTTTTTTGGTATCCTGACTCACTCAACATTATGAACAGGTTACTACAGGCTACAGGCTACTACACTGTGGTCTCGCGTGCTTTCTCACATTGTGAAACTGTGTGTGTGTGTGTGATTACAAGTGGTTTCTGTGGTAAGTGGTCATGCACTGATGTACTGTAATCGCTGTCCTATTCATTTTGCTGACAACATCTGAAACACAGATCCTTGACTGGAACTTTAGTTATCAACCAGTTTGCTTTGTATAGAAGTCAAAAGGTGAGAAGCTTCTCTTACCAGCAGTCTCTCCTTGTTCTTGGACCTTACATCATTGACACCCTTCTTCTTTTCCAGTGTTTTCGAGAAAATGATCACCATGGTAACACACTGCTCTGCTCCAGTGGAATCGGGTGCATGAAAAGGCCACGGGTAGCCATATTAGATGATGGTAAAGGGCATTTGGGCAAAACAGATGGCCCCTTGATGATCACCCATCTGCAGAGCAGCCTTCAAGTGCTGATGGTGGTGGTGGGCAGGGGTTTGTCACACTTTAGCCAATCCTTGGGTTGAAAGAAAGAGGAGAGGGACAATAAATAAAATAAATACAAACCAATGAGTACAAAACTATTATTTTGATTCACTTATACACTCCCTTGTTGCAGCACTGCTGTGCACACTGAGTGAAAACAGGTTGTTGTAGGTACGGTTTCTTTAAGGACCCCATCCCACTCTGTTCTGATTGGTCAGCTGAGTCAGACCTGAGCTGCAACATGGACTGCAAAACTAATCACAACTAAGATACAAATCTGAGCGTTTATATGTGGACTGATACCAGCTAAATATTTAGAGCATCCTGTTGTTATTTTCCACAATGCCACTCTGTCAGCAGGTACAAAGCATGGAGGACAAAAGATTTCAGCTTCTGGGTGAGTCTTGCAAATGAGCAGGGTTAAAAGATCTTGCACATGCAGTTTGAATTTAACCTTGAGCCGACGTTCCACGGGGCTCAATTTTTTTGCCACCAAAAATAAGATGAAACGTTACTTTATTTTATGCAAGAAAAAGGAGTGTAAACATGTTTTTCTTTTCCGTGTTTAACAGCCTGACACTCAAAGAATGTTAACTACTTTGAGCTTGTCTTAAGCCACACGCCCATGTACAATCTTGGTAAACAAAACATGTTGCCATAGGCTAAACCTGCATACTTATCCCTGTGAATAATGTAAAATTTGTCATGTCTAACAAAGTCCACAACACATCAAGGAATCTAAACACAGTGGAACAGAAAGCAAAGTTTAAAGTTCTTATCTTGGAAAAGTCATCGCTCACATGACGTGCAGATGTGGCTTTGAAATGTGAATTTTAAAAGTAAGATATAGAGAGGGTGGTACTTGCATCAATGGCTGCCTGCACCACAGATGACAGAAAAGACAGTAGCTGCAGCAGCAAACTCTTAACATGCTTGGATTTATATCTATTGCAGATGGTTGATATGCTTTTTTGACATACTTGCCTAGTCATGTCTGCTCTCAGCCTGTCTCACAACACACTGATTCTAATCAGTGCAATGGAAAATACAAGGTAAATGATGGTCAGGTTCAGTTACTCTGTCTTTATCCATAATCCAGGGCAAGAAGAGCAGGAATAGCTGCAGTGACCTTGGGATTGAGCTTCTCTCCTTCATTAGCCAACCACCAAACATACTGACGGCAACCAATTAGAGAGCAGCAGCATGGTGGAGATCCCCTATTCAACTGCTGGCTAATGATAGCTTTCTACTGTGGAGCAACACATAAGGCTAATGGATTCTCCAGGCCTAGGTTATCCTCCTCTTGTAACATGTGGTTTTATGTTAAGTAATGGTTGTTGCACTTATATAACATGCTTGAGAGAGAAGGCTGAAGGCTACTAAGTGTAGTGGGAAGTCAGTTTGTAACTGTGCACATATTTCAAGAGAACAGAGCTAGCAGAAAGTATTATCAATGCAAACATTTTTGATATCTGCTTAGTTAATGCATCAACAATGAAAATCTCCAAAACTGGACATGTTGGACAGCTTGTATCTCTCTCCAGTACCTTGCATAATATACAGCCAAGTACAGTACTTGAGTAAATGTACTTATTACATTACCTCCTAAGGAATCCATCCATCATAAAAAGATGGGCAAATAATTGACAGAGGAATTGGTTAAGCAATTTTCTACCAGTCCAGTCATGTTGTGTTACTTCACTATGTCATTTCTATCCCTTCCCTCTTCTCCAGCCCCATGACTACATAGTGCCTCTGAATGTTTTGTGTAGACCAGCCCTAAACCAACTGCTAGCATATGACTCTCATTATCTTCATTTATCCCAGAGAGTCAGTGGAGCACAACTGGGCCTCCACAGGCAAGAGGGACTGGTACTGGTGGTGGGATTCAGGGGGGTAGGGAGCGTTCTTGATCAGTTTTGCAGATTACTTTACTGATTAGGGCTGACACTGAGTAATGGGCAAGGCAATGGAATGGGGTTGAGCATCTGCATGCGTAGGAGACAGCAAGAATGAAGGAGCATGAAGGTCATGTGTAAATATTGTTACAGTATATTCTCTGACTAATGCAGCTAACAAGTATGACATGCTCCATCAGGGCCCTAGCGGCACCTTGACAGTGCAACTAAGTGTGTGCATGTGGATGTGTGTCTGTATAGGCATGTTTATGTATGGTAACCTGCAACTGTGTGTGTGTGTAGTGACTGGCAAGTAGGGTCATGGGAGAGGGCAAACCAAGTGTGAATTGAACCCTGGAGCCATGCTTTCTTAATGAAGCGACTCCTCATGATGGAGAAACTAGAGCTTAACAGAGAGAGCACTGCAGAGCACTTCAGATGGCTGGCCTGCTGATCAAATGTTAACTACTTGCTCAGTTCTTGTTGGACACAATGGTTGTAAAACATTTATTGTTTAGCTTCCTGTCATTCTATTATTTTTATCTTAACCAGGGAGGTTATGTTTTTACCTGCAATTGTTTGTTTGTTAGCAGGACTTGCTCAAATAGTTCCGAACTGATTTTGATAAAACTTGTTGGAAAGGCAAGAACCCGTTAAATTTTGTTGTTTTTCTGGATCCAGCGGTTTTTGCTATATGTGTATGATTGCAATTGCTTCAAAAGTAATACACCAATGTCAAGTCCAGGAGCTGTAGGTGGGGGTGTGGGGTCTCTGGCTCAGCAATCGTGGGTCTCTGATAGAAAGGGGGCCTAGGTCAATAGTGGGCTTGTGTCAGCCAGGGGGACTCGGCCAATCACGAGGCTTTGTTCAGTATGTGTAATAAATGCTGTGACTGTTGTTATGCTATGCTATATGCTATGCTGTTATTGGCAAGCACAGCAATAAAGAGTGAGAACGTGTGATATAACTGCAGCAATCATAGAATGCAATTTCTTTGGGAACTTCACTATCAAAACCAGCCTAATCAGTGAACTCTGGGGAGTGGTTTAAATGGTGACATAACTCATCACCTCTTGAAAGTTCCAAATGTTTATGTCTCAGTAAAGAAATTCTTGTGGCAATCACATATTGTACAGCTTACTTGAAATAACACCTGTGAAAACAAATGTCTTGCAATGAAAACAGCAAATGCATTCCTTCCTATAGAGTGGATGCCCACATCTCTGCACAGAGAAAACTGCTTCATGCCGCCATTATTTTATGAATAAATGAGACAACAATGAGGGAAGTGGAAATTATTGTTTGGCTTTGCTCGGCTATGTTAAACCTGGTCCCTTTAGTTCTGCGCTTGTCGTATCATATTTGATTAGCACTAAACTAGATGAAATCTTATCTTCCAGCACTTAATGCAAACAATAACACTGTTTTGGCTTATAAAACATCCTAGGGAAATGTGACCGAATGTGAGTTCCATAGTGGATTAATGGTAATCCATTATTTACTTCATTTGTGTATGCTGGGGTGCAGACACCAGCACTAGAAAGGGCAACTAAGATAATGTGGCTCTTTGCCCAGACCGCTATTTGTACAGGCAGATGAATAGAAGCCTATTTGGGCCCCCCTGAAGTTCTGTGATGGGGTGTTTGGTGTCCATCACCAATTGGCTCTGCTTAATGCATACTTGTGCGCAGTGTGTCTGGTGTCAAGACTTTGATCGGTGGCTCCAACTGAATGGAGCCACCTCATTTCATACTAATGGATTAATCAGGACAAAAGCAAATACTCCATGGGTTGGTGATATTGCAGATTTTTAATCAGATACTCCTTTTTAAAAAGTTATAATGGTTAAAGTTTTTCTCTAATTAGACAGGCATTGTGCAATAAAATATTTCATAAGAGGCAAAAAACTGGATGTTGACCTCTGCTTAGCTTAGGAGATATGGGCATTAGAGACTCAATTAAAACAGGCCAAAAAAAAATAGTAATTTTTGCAGCCTGGGTGGATGACAGGAAGAGCCATTCACTTGTGAAAGCCTGCGCGGGGATTGTTAATTCAGGGTGAACACACAGCCACCCCTCTCTCGTATAATGAGGCCAAGGTTGTAAAACTGGTCCCGAGGAGGTCAAGACATACCATTGAATCCTCTGACTATCACCCTAGCACCCAGTGGCAGGAGCACTCCGTCCAAAAACAATACACCATCACACCACTAGATCTTCAGAAGTGCATAAACAATGAAGTGCTCATTCAGTCAAACTTTATGCTTTGTGGGTGCACAGGTTCTGGCCTCCTTTTGCAGATTCCCCTAGACGTTTCTGTAACGACAGTGACCATGAACCTCTGTACAAACACAGCCTTCACTTAAAGTCCCTACTTGATGAGCAGTTTAAAAAGATCAGTCACTTCAATTTAACTTTGAAAAGGGATGTTTAACCATAACAACACCGTCACAGTGAAACATGGCAGCAAGAAACATGGCTCAAAGAACTTCAAATGTATCTTCCTTAACTATAAACCTGAAGATCCTGCCAATACTCTAATTTTCACTGCTTTTCTGGCACAAAGACAGACTAGTATAACATATGCATGCGTACTTCCCCTTGCAGCATATGGGTTCTGCTTCTCTTGTGGTCACATGCTGCTGCTGTGTTGGGTGTGGATTAGAAGCACTGACTTTATTACCAAATATATGAGAGAAAACCCCCTAGAGAAATCTGCCAAGCTTTATGAAAACTACTCTGCTTCCAGTATACAGTATGATGCTTCATTGACTGCTGCTTTCAAAAAAGAGGAACACAGTAAAGTAGTGTGACAAACATCGCTTCCCTTTATAATTTCACATCCCTGTTATAAGTATGCTGCAATATATCAAGTGTGTGTAGAGATTTGGTTAGCTCTGACTAGACTATGTTTCCTTATATGTGATGTATGTTTAAAATAAAGCCAACCCAATGTATCTGAATGCATGCAAAGACCTTTTCAAGTAAAAATTAAACCAGGTTTCAGTCCTACAGGCCAGTTTCACTCTGAATTACTTCATAAAAAACATTTGCTAAGCTGTGCATGTTTTCTATGAGTAGGTAGCCATAGCAACCAAATCAGCGGATAACACTGACCAGTTATGTGAAAAGGGGATAGGAATAATATCTGCACAGCTCATCATTTCTTTATCTGTGGAGTGTTTGTGTTAAGGCATTAGACACTTTAACAGGGCCACTTTACCAAGCTGTTACAGGCTGCAAAAAAACAACACAGCACCTCTATTTATGCAGTACGACATTTAGTGTGTCGTAGCCTAGTTAAGTTCAATCTTAAGAAAAGTAACTTGAGACCAGATCAGGTGTTTCAGTTTGAATAATGAAAGGTATGGGGCCTCTTGCCCCCTGGAGTGACCCTTGCATGCCAGGACTCTCCATACATCAGGTACCCCACTAATTACACTACCACCCCACCCCCCCACCACCACCACCCTATCAATCCTTGCCTTTCCGTCTGTGGTTTCTACCATTATGAGTGCCTGTTCTGTTCTGTGCACACTAACCAGAGCCCTAATCCATCATGGATACATTACATGGGAGCCTCCAGAGCTGGCCAGGAATCCCCTCGCAATTGCTCAGCTCTGCCACTCCTATGCTGTGTAACTAAGTGACGTTACATAATTGTCACTACCAATCAAAATCTCATGTATGAAGTGACCTGTCCTCTGAAGCAGTGATATAACATCATCATTTCATTTTGGAGGAGTTGAGAGGTTATATAGGTGGGAGAATGCTAGAAAGAAAACTATGAATAGCATTCCATAGGTCTCTTCATTCATTCACAGGGGGCTAAGCTCACCATATGGACCTTTTGACTGCTCAGTATAGTGTGTAATGATAAGGCCCATATGCTGACCAACAAGAAAATACCTTCAGCAAGAGCCTTTTGCTTTCACAAAGCTTTACGTTGGAACATGAGTACAGATTTGTACATATACATTGTATATGTGGATCTTGATGCAAACTAAAGATTAGCTTCAACTTCTTAATTGCAATACTTCGGTTAAATCTCAGTTTGCAGCATCTACCGCATTGAACACTGAAGTGATCAGGTGATCTGCTGCCAGTAAGTTAATTGGCTGCAAATCTTCCTCCTGTCTAGTTTTGAGTCTTATGATGTTGTTTGGAGTGTCCTGCAGGCATATATAAAACATGCAAACCAAACTACTGAAATCCAATTAAAATAGAGACAGTAGAGATCTAGTGCCAGGAGTTGTTACACATGTCACCATGATAACTGGATTTATTTGTGCAAGCAGGATTGCCAGGACACACTTGTTCTGTCCTCAAGCCTAGACTTGCACAAAGAACCGCTTTTGGAGGATTTAACACATTAAATGTCAGGTTTATATGAGGCAAAGCCGTTGAGGTTAATTGTAGAACAGCTGCACCTTGGAGGGGAGCTCAACTGCTTAAGATTTGTCACCAACATGGACAACAGGTCTAAAAATACACTGAATTAGACTGTGGCAAACATCAACAGGAAATCTCACTTCTCTTTTTTCTTGGGATGCAAATAAGCTATTGCTGCATTACACCAGACTGACAGAGAAGCTAACTGCACCTCACATGATTCAGACATGAATTATGTGATGGCTGACATTTTGAGGAGAAGTCAATCCAAAGCACCTGAGGAAAATAAAGTGAAGAATGTCAATCACTGTCATTCATAACAGGGGTGGTATGTTTTGTCTTTTTGCAGCCTGGTGTCGTCATGAGATCATTTTGCTACACACTACACACACCCACATATATCAAATATGCATGCAACACTTATATGACACCAAGCACAGGATATTCAAATTATCTATGACTAACAAATCTATGCAAGTGAAGTGCTTTCTGTTTTATTCAGAGCAAGATAAAACCAAGTCCACGAGGGTTTAGTGTCACTCCCTCTACGGTGTAAAAAACAACACCACGGACAAATTATTTTTTGGTTTGTCTTTTTAGTTAAGATGATTCCTCATTATCGCAATATACAAACACAACAGTGGGACATGTTGATGGGAGGAGTCCTAATGCATCCCAGAATGCTTTTCATCTCTAAGTAGAGTCTGGTGCCTGTCTTGGGGGTTGGGGAGTGTTTCTCTGGTGTTTGTGAGAATGCCTCTTTTCTTTTCTTTTCAGCTGCAGGTCTTTGGCTCTGTGGGCGTCGAGACGCCAGACTTACATATCTATCATGTTAATGAGGAAGGAATATACACAACGTGAAAAAAATTCAAACCAATATACTGATATAGTGAAATAACTCCGATTTTTTTTTTTTAGTTTTGGAATTCCTTGGGACAAGTGGTGTGAGTTTTGGTTTGTTTGAAGCAGCAGCAGTTATGACTGCAGGTCACAGTGAGAAGAAAGGGAAGTTGCTGAAATGAATAGCGAGTAGCATGGAGGCACAGGCAGGCATGGCTAACAACAATCCTTTCTGGTAGCTTTGTATAATGCTCTAGGCCAGAGAACAGGTGAAAGAAAGAAAGATAAACTGCACATTAACAGAGAAAAATAGGCAAAGAGTGAGACTGAAATATGCAGAAAGACAAAAAGAGAGAAAATGACGGGGGGAAGGTGGCAGCATGTGCGTCAGCGTGTGGAGCAAGTGAGATTTGTACACACAGACACAGAATGCACCAGAGCCTTGCTCAGCACACAGACACACAGCTGCCCACTGGCAGAATGGAGCGCTAATAGGGCCTTTTGCCTACAACACAAAGACGGAGCAAATGTGTGCGTCTTAAGCACACACTGAAGCAGGGAGTGATCCCCCTTTAAAACCTACTGGCCTTAATTGCTTCCATAAATTATGGCTCTACTGTGTCCAAAACAAGTTCCTCTTGTCTGTCTGTAGTCTGACAGTCCCATCCTGGACTTGCTATGGGGTTCAACTACAGTGTTTCAAGTTTGACTTTACTCAAAACATTACTAGTAAAAGTGATTACCAACATCTGAGGCTTTTTCACCTTTAGCGAGATACCATCAACTGGTACAAAACTGCAGGTAAAATGGTAAAATTGTATGGTATGGTATGGTATATGCCATGGTAAAATTTAGTTAAATGTGAACCACTGGCTAACACCAAGCTATAAAATTCCAGCAGTGGTTTATTTTAGAAATCAAAGCAAGGTTTAGTCAAAAATCTTACCAAATCTGGAAAGGCAGATTGAAAATGCTCAGAAAAGGTTCTTCAGAATCCTAAACAGTGTCTACTGTGTGACACATGCTTTTCACCATCCCCTTTGTAATTAGATACTAGAGCTGACATGCAATTAAATCTTTGCCAAACTTTGTTTCCCTTTCAACCTGAACTTCAGCTACACCTTGACTATTGTAAGGGCATTTTCTGTCTCTCTCTCTCTCTCTCTCTCTCTCTGAAACATTGCCTGGTTAGTTTACTTGACAGTCATTCAAGCCAAGGACAAATCATGCTGCTACAGTGGCTGCAGGAAACATTTCCAGGTATTTTCAATTAGGGTATCCTGGTGCCAAACCAGTTCTTCCTGGTATTTTGTTTATGGTGTCCACAAAGATCTACCAACTCTCATGCAATATTAGAACTGGAAAAACACAAGCACCAACAGTCACTTCCTAACTCTCAAAGGAAAGGAAACAACGCTGACAAATAAGCATTCAAGTGACTGTTACAGGCTTCTATTTTGGACTATTAAAAAGGAAACACTGTAGGTGCAAAATGAGTTTTAAGCCTGACATGTGATTAAGATAAGATATATTTTCACAATAAATTTCATTTTAAACACTTAAAACCTGTTTTCCTGAACCATAAATAAAGTTAGGTTGACTCTTATGTCCATAGTGTTTTAAAAAGTTCCTTTCAGTTTATAAAATGTCGGTAAGATAAAGTTGCAGTTTCATACATGTGTAATCATTAATAAAATGAGTTTATGAGTTTGCCCTTCCTTATATCCCTGTCATTATTATTAACACGCTGTACAATTTGATTTGACTCCCTTATTACCAGCTTCTGTTCAAAGATGAAGTTTATGGTCTTTGCTTTGAAAACGGAAGTGGCTTGTGGTTCACCTCATCAGCATAAAAACACCTCATCCGATGTATTGACCTGTGGTTAGTAATTTCAGCTCGAAAACAGAAATATGAGGTGGAGACTGGTGACTTATATGAAACCAGGTGACTTATTTGCAACTCAAAGCAAGTCAGGCTTCTCTCAGTCTCCTCACACAGGTTGTGGTGAAAAATGTGTCTTTAGGAGTTGCAAGGCAACTGCGGTGCTTCTCCACCTACAGGTTCTTGACAGCAGCTCCAGCTTTGTGTCTTTGCGTGAGAGATGGAGAGTATGTTGGCTCAGGCCTCATATTATCAAATTTAAGTTGGTTTGGTCTGATCACGCACATACAGTAGATTATCTTCATTCAGATAGGAGAACTGATAATGTTGCAATAACTAATCTAAAGTCAAAATGACATTCACACGCAGGGAAGCTTCAGTGCCAAGTCAGGTTTAAAGACAAGAGCAAAGCATGAATGAATAATGATGCCATTACAAATAAAAGCCAGTGGGGGCAACAATGGACTGCTTTCAACAAAAATACACAAGCATTCATTCTGATCTGAACTCCAAAACCAAAACACAGAGTTGTCATCTTACTTTTCAGACAGGAGAAATCAAACATGAGCAGATAAACTAATGACAACAAAAGATGCATGCCTTAACATAGATTTAATGTATTTGATCAGCCTTACTACCTGGCCAGCAGAGGCTCTTTCGGAGTTTAGGTCATCTTCGACTTGTGCAACAAAGCAGGAAAAAAGAAAAAAAAAAAAAAAGNAAAAAAAAAAAAAAAGTCACTAAGTTTGTCGCCGCTGCAGCCGCCAGTTCTGCATTTCCAGCGCAGGACTGCGAGCAGCTGAGAGCTCGGTGCTGCTTTCAGCCCGCAGCATTGATTGTAACAATATCCGCGTACGGACGAGCCATGTGGACGGGGAGACACCGAGAGATACGCGATCCTCGGGGAATACTTTTTCTAAAATTATAGGGCAAATATAATGTCACATTCAAGTAATATAATTATAGTAATTACTTTAAATACAAAAACGCCTCAAAGCATGACAAGCACGAGTTCAAGCTTTTTTTTTACAACCCGCACGTCCACCCCCATCGAGTTTGGTATAATCCACGCCGTCCTCTCTCAAGCGTTTATAATAACTATGTACTACGTAGTAATACCACGCATTTCATTGATGTTACTGACACACTTTGGTTTTCATCAACATTCCTGAACTGCAAAGCAAAGCAGAACAACACACCTGTAACTATTATCTGCAATAAAGTTTCCACTGCCCCTCTTCACTTGCTCCACTTTCATTTTTAAGGTAAAACAGTGGTTCTCAAACTGTGGTATGTGGATCACTGGTGGTACTTACCGCACCCCCNCCTCCCCGCCAGTATGCCAGATGATTGTGGAAATTTCTACAGAGAATAAAAAAAAGAAAAAAAATCAAATCTATGGAAATTCTGTTATTGTGGCAAATTGTTCATACATAAGAGTTTCATTTTAAAAGTTTTTTTTTATGAAGAATTATTAAAGTTTTTTATATTAAGAATTGTTCAGAATGAACAGATTCATTGTACTGCAGAATCAGTTGTTGGAAATAAAGTTGAATTTATTTTTGGAAGTACAGTCTTCTTCTAAATCTCTGTGTAGTATACCTGTACACAAGGTGTTTTTTTTGTTTGTTTTTGTTTTTTTTTTGTTTTTGTTTTTTTTGTGGTTTTTGGTGTTGGTGAGGTGGTACTTTGGTGATATTTTGGTTTGACCACAGCTTTAAAACAACCCAGAAATTTTAAAGAGAAACTTCACAATCAATACAACAAATATCTTTATGGACTTTTACATTATGTGTAAGCCACCCAGCATGGTAATCATTATGAAAAAGTAGTGTTTGAACATCTTTGGATCTTGAAAAAAGATCTGAAATGCAGAAATGCTGAGTTTCCCACTTCCACATTGGCTCTCCTGCCATGGAAAACTGCACTACTGGATGGTAGAGTAATTTAATCAGCCCCCAAAAATCCTATTAAGAGAACTTCAAATGCGTTTCCAAGGAGATGAAGTGAAAAAACATAAATATTTGCTGTATCACACTTGAGAGGTTAAAATGAAAGCATGGTATTCATGGTGGTAGGCTGCAAGTGGGCTATGGCATTGAGTCTAAAACCTTTGGTTAACATTATGAGTGGAATAAAAGTGTGTAACTTCAAACAAGTGCCAACCCAAAGCCACGAAAGTGCTGACGATGGTATATCTACTGTACAGTTAAGTTCAGCTCAGGCCAGAAATAAGTCCTACAATCTTATTTTACTTTAAGGTAGAAGGCAATAAATACTTCTAGAGTAAGCTTCTTTACTCTTGATTAAAATAAATCCTTCTTTCAAGGCAGCCATTCTGACTTTTTGTCTGAGTCTGCACGGTGTGATGCGTACATAAAGTCAAGATGTCTACAGTTTCACAGTAATAAAAGGACATGCATAATAAGGTCAGTGAGCATATTTTGTCTATTAATATTTACAGGACATTATGACTCAATTATTTGTAGGCCATAAACAAAGAGTTTTAGGAAACCACAGCCTCACTGAGAAGAATCGTTCTGAATGAACAGATTCATTACACTGCAGAATCCATTGTTGGAAATAAAGTTGAATGGAAAAACTGACTTAGGGAAACAAGGCTCTGGTTTTGTCTGTTTCTTAGCAACAGCACCTGTGCAAGGGAAATGAGCAGGCAATATACGAGGTAACTTCAGTCCATATTGCAACCGAGTGATACAGTTCCTGTGTAAAAGACTCAAAGATATTTGTAAAGCAAAAATGAACAAGTGAGCAATGTTAATCGCGGTAAGAGAGGATATTCCACTGAGGTGGAGTTATATTTCATTTCATGGGAAAGTCTGTGTGAGAGTTATAGACGTGGTCAGAATATGCACATCCAGGATATCCAGAGCCTTGTAAAGTTCCAGGCAGTAATTCTTGTAAAGCTTGCGTGTGTTTACTCAACAGCGTGCCTCAGAGCCGACAATTCCCACTGGGGACAATGACCCAGCTACCAATTGGGAACCAGAGTTTGGCTGTTATTCATGACACCATTGCGACAGGAAATGGCAGACAACATGATCTTCTGTAGAATCCCCACCCTGTTTATGATGTCAGTCCTGATGGTTTCAAAGTATGCACTATTAAACACGACATGAAAGATGGATGCAATAAACTACCTGTTAAGACAGAAAAGTGGTTCTCAGCCTGAGTCAGGACCCTCAAGGGGATCCTGACTGTATGTATAATATTTTAATGCTTTTTTGCTTTTTTTTTTTTTTTTTTTTTNTTTTTTTTTTTTTTTTTTTGAAACAGACTAAAACACAATATCACCCTATATGAATGACTTTTCATTAATATAGGCCTTTTCTTTTATTATTTGTTCAAAGATACTCAGCAGAAATACCACACATAGTCTAGGGTGAGTAATGTTACAGTCAAATGATTGTAAATGGATGTGCAAAGGTTAAAATTTCAAATATGAAAAGCTCTTAATGCCGCAAGACACAGAAGCTATGTCTGGGCTGATTACTTATCAGAGATAAAAGGTGTCACGTGAAAACATTTCATACTGTCTAAAATCAGATTGTATTTCTGTATCATCTGTCTGTGCTGTTCATCTTATGCAGCTGGTTTACAATCAGGGAGGCTGATTTCAGAATACATCCAATGTGCAATTAATAATCTTCAAAGAATGAGACAGAAATAGTTTTGTTTTAAATCCACAAAAGGAGAAAGAAAAGATATTTAATACAAAATTATTCTCAATGCTATTTCCACAAGACTAAATGTCACATACTTTACATTCTAACGTAAGGCACCAATTCCAATTTAAACAACTGTCTTGAAAAGGAATGTTTGCAACTTTCAGTCTTATTTTTTGCTCAACTTTATCAGAAAAATATATGATAAGTTCATATAAATATCTTTTCACAGATGATCACTGCATCCAGTGTAAAATGGATATCAATGCCCTATAGTCATAGTCTTGTCAAAGTTAATACTAGATAGTTCAAAATCTTCATGAAAAATCTCTTAACGTGCACAGGCAATGTGGTTTCCTGTGATAAAACAAAAAATAGGGTTGAGATTTACNAAAAAAAAAACACATCCTGCGACATTATAAATTAATGTACTCGTTTGAAGATAAGTGCTGTCACACTGTTGCCTCTCTTTCCGCCAAACTGGAAGCAAGGTGTAGGTAACTCCTGTACAAACGCAAATCCTGCAACACAAAAAGAAAAAAATAACTTGTTTTATGCAAACTACCCAAGATTTTAACAATGAAGGACTGGTGATTTTGCATGTCATATACATTATATTACTGCTGACTGTTTTCCACAATATAAAACCGTATTTTAGCTTTTGTATTATTTTGCCAAAATAAAATGTTCAGGTGATACATCCACCTTACAATTCAATGTTTTGCCTGCTAACACCTGATTGTAGAAGGCATGGCCATTTTAATTTCTCGCTAAAAGCAGTCTACTCCTGGGACTATATACCCTGGCGGAAACATACATTTACTTCCTTGTAGCTCCATGTTCAATTGCTTCAATTACGTTACTTCGACAAAAAATTTAACAGATGTCTTGTTCACTGTGATGGATTACTTATCTCAAGCATGTTTAAAAAGTTGATTTTTATGGCATACTGGAATTAATTGAAAGCAATGGCAGTCTGGAAGGTAGGAAAAACAATTCAAAAATTTACCGCTCCAGTAATATGTTTTGAAAACTGAGTGGCAGTAACGTAACGTGTGTGTAAATTGTATTTAATGGGCTCAAACATGAAAAATCACCGGTGCGGTCCTTTAAGATGCTGTCTTTGACACACATGTCTAAAATGTTGTCTTGCTGGCAATGGCTACAGAGGATTCAGGGCAGAACTGTGAGGCGAGACCCATCCATTCACCATCTGTGATGCATCCTGGGGACCAGTAAAGACAGGCTGTCAGCGTGACAGATGAGATGCAGCGGCCCCTCCGGCCCCCTGCAGGCTCTCCACGGTGACTACACCCAGGAGTGACAGCTAATGGAAGGCTGCCTGAAGTCTCGCTTTACAAGGCTGTTGTTGCCTGCAGCTTAACAACCTGCCAGGTAACTGTCTTTACTTATGGCACAGTCTGTGGTTTGACTCCAGGTCAGACATTGAACCAAACTAATTTAAAGACAGTACATGCCACAGAGAACGTAATGTAAATCAACTAAAGGATTACAGCTATTTTTTTTTCATGTTTAAGTTGATTTACTACACTGAAGACACACAGATAACCCTGCAAAACATATCTGCAAGAAAGGGAATGGGATCCTGAAATAATTGGGAATGTTGCTTCATTAAAGTACCAAAATAATAGATTATCATTATTTATTGAATGAGAAAAAAGAAAAAAACAGAACTGATCAACTAACTTATCATATCTGCAATGATAGAGTCTGGATTCTTCTTACCCTCACTGAACCGGTGTAGCAGCTGTTCTTTTGTCCAGTTACAGGAAGTTATAACAAAAAATCCTTTATCCTTAAGAACATCTTTTACAGTTTGGACATAGCATGTTTTTGCTTCTTTTCTGTTGTCCGGGTTTAGGCTTATGGCATCAAACGTTCCTTTGTCAATGCAGACATCAAAATCCTTCAGCTCCCCACAACAGTTTAAGAAGTCCACCTCCTAAAATGACAAAAAGTGACAAGTTAGCATAGGCTATAATTTGTCTATTGATCCACTCTATATGGAATATGCAATAGTGTTTATCCTGGCTCTTTAGATTAAAGGTACTACATGGTCTGCAGAGAAAAATCTTTCACCATCAACAAAGATGAATTGTGTTATGCTTCACTGCTTAGGTATAAAATTAAATTCCACCTCTGTGGAGTTTACAGACTTGCCACCAATGCAACAAACGCCTTTATCAGGACAGAGCATCTAGCACCCAGATCTCTGGTGTGAACTAAAGCACCACATACTAATAAGGGTTGCATAATTTAAGATTTATGGAGGTTGAACAGTGACTCACTGTAGACCGAAATGTCTAAATGCAACACTCAGAGAGGACTTGGTGTACTCATTGACTTGTATTATCTCTTCAAATCCTTTAGGGTTCTTATCTTTTAAGTTCGCAAGTACCACTTTTGGTTTCAGTTGCCTCAGTAACTGAAACACAGTTTTTCAATAAATAGTAGTGTTTCGGTGGGCTTTTGCTTTTGAACTCAAAAAGGAGAAGAAGAAAGTTGTGAGTGCATGCCTAATTTGTTGAGAAATGTCTATATGGTGGTAATATTGACCTGAGTTCAATTTGGGCTCACTGCAGAAAAATTACAAAAAAACATTAAGAGCTGAAAGTATGACAATTAACTTTCAAAGCAGCAGAAAACAATAACTAGTGAAAATGGAAAAAATGTTCAAGATTTGCAGCTTTTTATGACCTTTGGGAGAAAATCTGACAAAAAAGTTCTCATTAATTCAAACTCCTCACACTCCCAAATGCACACAAAATGTCGACACTATTATTATTAATATTATTATAACATTATTTTGTTATTATGTACTATTGGAGCTATAGGACAAGATGCTATTTAACACACACACACACACACACACAAAGTCCAGCTACAGGCAGACTAAGGTCAATATTGACTCCAATAGCAGGCTTTCTGACCCAGCAAAACACACACCACCATAGGTGTGTGTGATGCATAACATATATTCAACTGATTATACACACAAGGGAGGAAAGCTCACTCATTGTGACATTCCTTATAAACTAGCTAGTATTTGAAAACTGTTTTTCTAGCATATATATGTTAGCATATGTGTTAAATCCTGAAAATTCATTTGGGGTTTAAGGTGGTTTTATCTGAATGCTGGGCAGCCTTCCATCACTTCCAGGGCCTTCCTGCTATCCAACTCTCCCACAGGGTAAACACACCAGAGTTTCCTCTAACCCTCTCAGCCCCAGGCATGGGTGAAGGCCCACTGTATGCTTAAAGCTATATTGTATCATTGGCATTTAGGGATGCAGGGGATTAATGTAAGACTAACTTTCAATGGGAGACTTGTCCGTGGACAAGGAGCCACCAAACCCACTAAAATATTATATGACAGCGCTGAAGTGAATTTAACTGCTGTGGAACATGATGATTCATGCTGCAGGCATCAGGAAAGATTTCTTCATCACATAAAAGTACAAAAGTCTTAACCATCTGTGTACTTGTGGGTACTTTTCCACCTGTCTACAATAATACAAGAGCAATAGTATTTTACACTCCAGTGTGCTGTAATGTTCCATATGCTGTATTTCCATCACATTCTTATTAACTAAAAAATATACAAAGCTTTATCATCATAATTAGAAGGTATATGCAGTACTATTTTACAATACAGAAGTTTCAGACAGTAAATTTCAATAAACTTGCAATCTTGAATAGATTAAGACCCAGGAGGTGCAAGTTTATACATTTTACAAAACAAAGGATACCTCAAGTTACGACATACAATTTAATGAGAACCTACCTTTACAGTCACATCAGTCAAGTCCTCTGCCTGCAGAATATTTCTCGCCAATTCAACAGAGGCTGCAGAATAATCTATCCCCATCAGATTTCTGTATCCTTTTTTGGCCTTCACATGGAAAACAAAGCAAATAAAGAATGAAACTTCAACACTATTACACACATTAAACTAAAGGGTCATTTCACCAATATCACAAAAAAAAAAAANAAAAAAAAAAAAGAGAGAGAAAAACAACTTATTTTTCCGATTCACTCCTTGTGGTATATATGTGGGAATATATATTTTGTGATGTGGATGAACTGATCCTTTAACAACTAATGCAAATCATAATAGTGTAAATATTTATTTTTACTCAGTTCACACCAGTTCAACTAAAAAGACTCCATTTCCTGTGCCAATATCAAGAATAGCAGCATTTTCTGGTATCTTAGCTTTCTCCATCCATCGAAGAACACGATCCATGCTTTCCTCACCAAACCTTGAAAGACGACAGAAGACAACAGACTTCACTGATGGAAGTGTATTATCAGAAACCAAAAATAATGCAACAATTAAAATATTGTAACTTGAACTCTTTGTAGACCAACCACACCAACACCCTATAAACAACTTGATCTGTATCTAGTCGATGTGTTATTTGTGTACATAACTGCTGATTTTTATACTATCTAGATCATTTTTTTTAAAATACCATTTTACCTATTTTTAATAATCTGATGTTTGTTACCTTTGGAAATAAGTGTAACTACACTGAGAGCTACTATTAACTTGTGTCAAATTCCTTGAATGTCTAGTGCATTCTAGGCTAAAAAACTTGATTGTGATTCAATCAAGTCATTAATTAGAGAACATGAATGTCTGGTATATGTAATCATAACGTAAAAACCAGTGAAAATGTTCAATTAGTTATGGCAGGGACAGTGCATCATGTAAACTGAGAGAATGTGTGAGAAAGCGTTTATGTATGATTACCATATCTCTCCAACGTCTCCAATGTCTTTGAATGTGTCAAGCTCTCTTTGATATACATCTTCCCAGCTGCAGAAAAGAGTCACGGATAATAAGTCAAGAAAATAAGACACAGACTGCAATAATTAAAACACAAAACACAAATTAAAGTTTTTTTTATAACAGGACATTAGTTAGCTGTCATAATATCCTGCTGCTCTCTCGTTTAATCGACTTTCCTTCTTCTTCAAACATACTGTAGCATGCAATCGTTGTTCAATGTTTAAACAGTGACTTTAATTGTGGGTATTTTAAATGCTCAAAGATTTAGATGAGACCCTAAGACATATTTTAAAGAGTTATGACTGGCATTAGCATTTAGCTTTGATGTGGTAGATCCTCCCCAGCATAATCCACCATATTATCTGAACGATCTCAACGTGTTACAGCACTCACTGTTCTTTCGTTCCGAGCACTGAAGATCCAACATCATCGTCTAGGCATCTGTCCTCCTCATGCTCCGACGTGTTTCCACTGCCATGTGTGTTTTTTGGAGCTTCTTCCATGCTGCAACTTCGTCGCCTACGTTTCCCACAATGCTTTAAATTCGGAGAAGCTTGCAACCGCAGGGGGTGGTGGGATTGTAGGGATGTTTCCATCATGGCGGCATCCATTTCGGGTTATACCTTTAGTTCTGTGTGTTATCACAGCGCAAACAGTAACTCCGATCATGTAAGTATTCGCATTAATGTTGACAGACGAAGACGTGGTGGTTTCTTTAATATGCGCGGTTCGGCGGTGTGTCTAATGGTTCATTAACGCCATTACTTTGTGATGTTTTCCAGTGTCATCATTCCTGTTGCTGGCTAGCTAGCATTGGTTTCGTCTATTTACTGGTTTTACTCAAGCAGTGTGCAACAACATGAAGACAGAATTTATATTTTTAGTTGTGCCCTGTACTACAAGTTACCATCACGTTATAACATTCAAGATTTAAAGAGCCACGTCTGTTTCCACCTGCTACATACCAAATGGGAAATGCTGTTTGAAAACTTTGGGTCTCGGTGTTAAGGATTAACGCGTGTCCTTGTTAACTGGTGACTTCAGCTTGAATGCGTCAGTGGTTGCTTGTGACGGCTGATCATTTAGTTGTCTGTTGTCAATATTCGTTAAGTATTTCATACAGAACCATATCGACGTAACTCCTGAGTTTTGGACTTGAGTGAAATTGTGACCAATGAAAAATGGACAACAATGAGGTATTCACGGGGACAGTAAATGATATTTTCCTGTTTTCAGCATTTTATTAATTTTCTACAAAGATGTTAATGTAAAAATATATTCCAAGAGGGATATAAATAGATGCATTGTTCAAGCATAATATAAAAATGAAGGAACAAACAGTAATGCCAAACGACCACAAAAGTTGTAAGCGCATTATCTTAATTAAATTTAATTAAAACTTAATTGATTCAGTATACCTCGCTAGTTCATTTTGAACAGCAAAAACAAGGTTTACAGTTACTAAAGTTACATGTATGAATATAAAATGTAGTCAAAATATGTTCGTTTTTGGCGTCTGCATCCACTGATACATTAATCAGACTAAAGTCACCAGATAACGTGGTCGCTCATTAATACAGGACACCGGGAAATAGTCAATAGTTAGCATGTTAGCACAGCTGCTAAGAGAAGTGACCCCCACGTTTCGGTGTTAATAATATATGCAGTCACGTCTACCGTTTGTCTGATAGTTGATGAGTATGCCGTAAAACATAAGGAGATATCCTGTTTACGTAACAAAAAGCTAATCTTATCTGTTGTGTCACTGTAGTTTCCGCATAGCCAAGTTAGCTTCTTTAGCCTACTAGCTAACGTTAATCACACTTTAGCTAGCTCTTTTACCTGTGACTTTGACTGATATAACAATTATTTCCTCTCGGCGTTAACACTGGCATGTTTAATAAACACGACAGAGGTTAGTGGTTTATTTTAAGAAATCTCTTGTAGT
Organism: Lucifuga dentata; assembly: GCA_014773175.1. Classification (NCBI taxonomy): domain Eukaryota; kingdom Metazoa; phylum Chordata; class Actinopteri; order Ophidiiformes; family Bythitidae; genus Lucifuga; species Lucifuga dentata. Next base: position 79,267 of record VXCM01000851.1, read on the forward strand.
TATTACAGCTACTAAATAAGCTAACGTTGTTTACATGTCGTTTCCTGTTGTCATACTCGTAGGTTGAGCTGAGCAGGCGGATAGTTGGTTTAACTTTGCCTGCATTTCTCCCGCAGAAGGAATGTGAAAAACAACCGCTGTTTACCAGCTGCTCTCACTTCTCACGTTAACTAGTAAAGTTATTTATAAGAAATGAGCAGCTTCTTTTACCTTTAGACCATACCATACACCATGTTAATCTGCTAGGAACGTCCATGAGTCAGTTCTGACGCCCCAAATTATACTAGTTTAGTTATTTGCAAAAATTTAAAGTAGCAGATAGATGGATAGTAGATATAGAAACATTTTTTCTGTTTTTTCTGTTTTTTTTTTTTTTTTTTNTTTTTTTTTTTTTTTTACTTGTTTTGTAAGAGTATATCTAGTTTTAACCAAGTGAGATTAAGAGTTCCATAATCTCCCATTGAAAATTGCCCTCAACCATCAAGATAATTGAGTAATAATGGGTCTGTGAATTTCTTGAAAATACAACATGATCTTGAAGATTTTTCTCGCTTAGTGGTGTCTTGTATGGTGAAAAGAAAAACTTTATTGAAGGCATAGTTGAAATATATTACCATAATAGGTTACAGTATAAAGTACGGCAAAGTATGAAGGGTAAGAAGACAGTGCTTTAACAACGACTCACTTTCTTAATTATTACAATAGATTTTGTGTATTTTCAAATTTTGCTGATATGATAAATATGTTCCAATTTAAGTCCTCTTCAGCTTCAAATTGATCATTTCAAAGAATTAGTCACCTAGCTGCCCTGGAATATGTATCTCTTTGTATAATATAGGAATACGTTCCTGTTTGTATGTGTTTACATAGGAGGGCTTCCTACTAGGAGAAGTAAGACAAGAAGAAACTGTAAGCATCAGTGATGCACAGATCAGCAGTGCTGAATTGCTGCAGGTAGTAGGTAAGATCTCAATCCATGCATTTCTGGTACCCTGCAAAGCAACGATTGGTTACTGAGTGATGCCAGAATGTGACTGGAATTTTGCTCAGCTTGACCAGCAGGTTTAAAACAATAGTAGCGCATTTGTTCACAGTAGTGGATTCTGTGAAACAGTGAAGACGTCAGTTTCATGACATAACTTGTATTTGGCTCAAATCTCCTTATGTGTGTTTTATGCCCCTTTATGCTGTGTTTGTTTAAAAATTGATGTCAAACATTACAGATGGAAACAAACCTTTACAGCATAGCTGTTGTTCACTGTTATCCTGTGTATTAAATCACCTGACAATCAATTTGAAAATAAAATAATAAGCACAGTCCTGGGTTTAGAATTACTGTATGACTATGGGATTACCCTGTTTACATCTGGTTCATGGATTGTGCCTTAAAAATATGCTTTTATTATGATGTATAATTAAGATGTTTGTTACTTTGTGTGTCCAACAGAAATCCATAACCATGATCCTTGTGCACAGTTGTTTAGGTAAGATGTGTTTTTTTTTTTTTTTTTTTTTTTTTTTTTTTTACTTTTTAAACTAACATTTCCTATAGTAGCACACTAGACAGGAATTATTTCTTGTGTTACTGTTTATTTCATTCTTCCTAAAAAGTGCTAGTGATCATGTTACCTATTAACAACTGAAATGGTTAAGTCAAACATCTCACATTCAAGGAAGAATTAAATGGACAGTAGATGGCCCCATCTGACAGAATCATCAAACAGGAGTATGCTAAGGCGCACTAGACTTCAGCAGCATTGATGAAGCAGCTGAAAGTGACTTCTTGTTTTGTTTCTCTTTCCAGCTTTTATGACTACTCTGGAAAAGTCAACGAAGAAAATCTCAACAGAATTCTTAAAGATAGGCGGAAAGTGAGTCAATATTGTTTTGTAAAAGTTGACACTAAAATTGACTATAAATGATCAAACAAATCCTTATTATAAACCAATGTGGGATTGACCTGGTGTATCAAGGAATATAAAATGAGTTTTACTTAATATAGCATAAGTCAAATTTTACATCCTGAGCATTCAAAGCATTTGAAATACATATAATTTATTAAAATACTAGAGACTGCAGGATTCATAATAATTTGGGTATATTGCACTAAAGTTACCCATGTATTTGTCTAGTTTGGTGACTTTTGGTCTCAAAGTGTTTTCTTGGTTGTGTAGAATGTCATCGGTTGGTACCGGTTTCGAAGGAACACGCAGCAGCAGATGTCTTTCAGGGAACAGACCATCCACAAACAGCTGACTCAGCTGCTTGGTGTGCCCGACCTCGTCTTCCTCCTTTTCAGCTTCATCTCCACAGCCAACAGCTCCACACACGCTCTGGAGTATGTGCTCTTCAGACCTAACCGCAGGTATTGACTGTGAGCACATTTTTGCCAGATGAGCATGAGCGAACTCACATCCACATGCACACAACTCATGTATCAAATAAGAAAATTAGATTAGTGTTTCATCATTTTCCACCAAGCAAAACCTGTGGCAGTAAGTTGTCCTGATGTTAGTTGCTGGTCCTCTGACCTATTGGGGTTGATTCCTACACATTGCTCAACATGTACGCTCTCTTCAGTCTCTGCAAGGGTCACACTGGTGGACCGTTTGACCTTTTAAGGTTCAGTAACTGCAGCAGTAATATCTCTATTACTGCAAAACAAAACAAAAAAAAAAGGGTAAATATATAGAGGTCATTCCATGATACATTAATTTAATGGGTTTGTGTTTTTTTTGTTTTTTTTTTCCCTTTGCAGTCATAATTATTTTGTCAACATACGATTATTTTGTGAACATACGATCAATACTTTTTCACTATAATCTCATAGAATGTTTTTGCGTCTGGATGTACACTACAGGCCAGAGTTTGGGGCTACCCTCAGATTTAACATGAGCAGACTGTAGCAAGTTCATCCCAAAATGATCTGGGAGAATGCAGACAGCATTGAATAGAATGTTAAAACACATCAGCAAGGGAGTTTGGGCAACTGGAGTACCAACTGGAACCAACTGGAGTGCCAGTGCACTAATACAGACTGGGCATGCCTTCATTACAAATCATTTCTTAAGCAATAGCAGCTACATAATGTGCTCTTTTTGACAAATTCTTCTTGAAAACTAATTAGTTACATTTATTTTATATATNTTTTTTTTTTTTTTTTTTTTTTAATCCTCAAACTTCTGCCTGTGGTGTACTTATAGTCTAGTGCCCGGAAAGTCTTGGAGGAAATTATTTTATATATGTCTTCATTGACATGTTAGACTGACAAAGGCATCACAATGCTAACTGCTCCTCTTCACTCAGTAGGTACAACCAGAGGATCACCCTCACCATCCCAAATCTGGGCAACACAAACCAGCAGGAATACAAAGTCTCCTCAGTGCCCAACACCTCACTCAACTACGCCAAGGTCATCAAAGAGCACGGGTAAGACTTTTTCTTTCTTAGTTTTTTCTGCATTGTCTCCTCTATTTCTTCCACATTGGTTTGGCCAGTTCTCTGTTTTCCTGCTGTCCTTGTCGCTGCTAACTGCCACAGTCATCCTTGCGTCTCCTCTGACGCACATGGAGTTAGGCAGCCGCTTCTTTTCACCTGACAGAGAGGAGCTTCACTGTGATAGGGCAACGTGCAAGGAGTCGCTAATGAAGCAATAAGGATGTGATCTCTGGCTGCTTCCCATCCACTATGTCCAGCACTCCTAGTTTACACTTGAAACTGTGTGTTTAGTATTAGCAGGCATGTGTGAGATAACGAGTGCAGTGGAAAAGCTGGTGTGTGTGACAACCTCCACATGCTGCTGCCTTACATCTGTCTTTATGTCTAAACTTAGCCTCAGCGTTTAAGTCTCAGATGGGATGGATACAGTTAGTTAGCAGGGCCCGTCTGTCCAGTTCCTGATAACACATCACAACATGTAACTGCTATTTTTTTGTTTGTGAGAGTCTGTGGATTTTGTTTATAAGCTGTGGTACAGTTGACATCCACCATTTAACTAACATCCACTTGTATTGCTGCCCCCTTTTAATGAGTGATTTTGATGACCAGGTCTCGAACTTTTGAGTTCCTTTCATTATTATCAATCTCTCCAGAGCTGAGTTCTTTGATAAAGACGGTGTGATGAAGGATATCCGAACGATATACCAAGTCTACAGTGCACTACAAGATAAACTGCAGGTGGGTATGAATGAATTTTGAAAGGTACAATGAAATATTTTTGCTTTTTGGAGTACTGTTTTGATTATTACTCTCAAAGTCTTTTATTCTTGCTAGCAGTGTGCCTTTATTGACTTGATGTTTTTCCCCCTCTTCTGTTTTTTATTTTGTTCTTTTTTTTAGAGTGTATGTGGAGAAGTAGAACAAAGCGAACGTGTGAAGGAGAAAATTCAAGAAGATGTGAACAAACTCAAACAACAAATTGCTCTCAGGAAACGCAAGACAGCAGAAGAAGAGAGAAGTATGTGCATGATCAAAATTCAGTAAAGTGGAATTATTTCACATTTAAATTCGAAGTGGATGCGTATTTGGAAATGTATGCTGTCTTCAGAGAAAATTTAAGTGATCCAAACAGTTTGAAATGCCCTTACTTTCCTGAATCCTGTTTTTTAATTCAGTCACCCACTCAAACTTATTGTGCTCTTGTGTGGTATTATTTTGTCACATTCTTTAATTGTGCACCAGTAAGCTTTTCACACTTGCATCTTTCTCTTTTCCACAGGGCTCCGTGAGGCCCAGAATGCCGAGTCTTGTTCTACTCCAGAGGACAATACTGAACCTTCTGAGACTTCCCCTTTGTCCAGGATAGATTTCCACTCCCCCTCTGCCCCAGAGCGACCCAGTACCTCACCTAACCCCCCTTCTTATGCTGATCTCTTACCCCAGGATGACTCTCTGCTTTCCTCCTCTTCACCCCCTACCAGTGCTGCTCTGCTGCCCCGGCCCCAGGCTGTGGGCTCTCCTGGCCATCCTACCCCTGGCCCACTGGGCATGGGCCTAGGCCTGGGTATGGGCCTCGGGCTGGGGCTCAGTCTTGGGACCAGCTCTAATTCTGCTACCACTCCCAGCACCCCATACCTTGGCAATGGAGATGGCTCAAGCTCCGACTCCTTAGACAGGCAAGCTGCTGGACAGGAGGATGATGATGATGACGACGACGACGATGACGAAGATGAGGACAGTAGCGAATATGAGAACTTAGTAAGTGAATCCGCTCATCTGCCGTTGGTCTCTGCCAGCGCTTTACCTCAAGGCCGGCCAGCTGCCCTAAGTCCTGACGGGGATGCTCGTGGCTCACAGACCTCATAGATGCATGCCACAGGGTGTGTGAGGGACACAAATAAGCGAAGCACCTTCAGAGGTGGGGGCTCTCAAGCAATCAAAGATATACAAAAAGACAAAGGAAGTGCCAGTCCTGAAAGTGAAAGGCTTGCACAGGTGGTGTCCTGCTGTGTGTATTTGTTTTTGTCTCGGTTTGTTCTCCATTTTAGGGGAAGACTTGTTAGGCTTTGCAGACTTAACTGGGATGTCTCACTTGGGGAAAAATAGTCTGTGTTTTCAGCTTTTCTTTGCCATTGTAGGCAGTCTTGGTACTCCGCTGTGGATCTGTCTGGTTTCATCATCTGATGTGGATATTACAACACAATTAATGCCAACTGGTTTGCCAGCCTGCTTCTACAGGACAGAACCCACTCCACTCTCTCTGTGTCACTTGTGCAACACCAACTCTGAGCACCCACTTACACCATTAACTCTTGCACTATTTTTGCCTTCATTTAAGCAGTTCATTTAAGACAAGCAAAGGGAAAACATCCTGCGGCCTTCAAACTTTTTAATGAAGTAGGCAAATGGTTAACTTTTTATTTTTTAACTTGAAGAAAGAGAGATATATATATGTAACTATAATTTCTTTAATATGTGCAGTTCTCACGTTTGATTTTGGACTGTCCATTATTAGATTTTCATTTTCATCCTCATGTTAGCAAATTACAGTATGTCTTTAGTTAATCATACAGTTGCCTATTTAAATGAAGAATAGATTTCAAACAAAATTTACTCTGCCATTTCTTTAATGGGTGCTTTATAAATATATATATATATTTTGTCAGAATAACAGTTAACCTAGTTTGATTGACTAAAATGTCATTGTCTCATTCTTCTTGGATAACACTGAAATTGTATGCGCTTTGCTGCACTTAACAAAGTTTAAGATTTCTTTAATATTGTGCTATACCAATGCTGTCATGTTGTGCCATTGAGTAGTCCCCTTTGACCCTCGAGCTGATCCCAGCTCAGCTTTTGGCATTGTATGGGTTCACAGGGCAAACACAACGTACTGTAGCTTTACTAACCCGATGCTTATGGTTCCCTTCTCCTCCTGTAACACATAGAGCTACCACTAAAATAGAAAAATGAGCATATGTCTGTTCTTCATATAAAAACCTGGCTGCTATTTCAACTTCACAATGCTGGTTGTCCACTACTGACTGTAATCATAGTACCACTTCTCAAATCACTTTTCATTAACTGATTCTCAAGTAAAGTCATAATGGAAGTCTAATGCCCCCTGCAGAGTGTGAATTGTAACCTAGGGAACAGAGATCAAAAGATTACCTTCCTGTCTTGGCAGAGTTGACAGTAGACCTCATGCATTTTGACCTAGTTGGGTCTACTTTACGTGTATGAAACTGGATAATGTGATGAAAACATGACCTTCACTCAGTATACAGTGCCTTCCACTCAGGACAATAGTGCAGGATTCTATCTGCACACAGTATCCATTCAAAGATCTGTCTTGGGGGATAACATCCAAAACTGTGTTGTGTTTGCAATAATTAATATCCAGCTTATTTATTCCTGCAGTCAATATGCCTCCCTTTCAATGGTGCAATGTTCTGCTTGCCTGAAACCATCTCCACTGCTTCTTTATATTGTTTTTCCTTTTTACTTTGACTGCTTCTACGTGGACCTGAATGTCATGGTTACTACTGTGGCTTTTCAAATGTCTTGCTTGCTTTATGATTTGAAACTGGAATTATGCTGTATGTAAAATCACAGGGGATCTGCTCAGTGACTGATACACCTTGAAAAGCAAAGTTGGCATGAGTGACTGTTTAGAGAGAGAAAAAGATTATGAACGATTTTCTAGGCCATTTAAAGAGAACTGAGAGTGAACAAGACTGCTTGGGTGCTTCCTTACATGAGCAAATCAAGCCTAGACACTACCGTTGACATGGACTGACATTTGCAGTGCAGCTGGAGGGAGTTTAACTGGTGATTAGCATGTTGCACAGAGAGACAACCTTTTGTGGGGGTAAAATGTCGGGAGAAGCTTTGCATTTTTTTTTTTTTTTTTTNTTTTTTTTTTTTTTTTCTTTTTTTCACAGTCTGGTTGTATGTCTTGTTTTTGCCTTAGGATTATGTCATTTATTCTGATGTGTAATATGAGAACTGGCACTCAAATTGTTACTTGACTTAAGAATCACCCAGAGTAACACAATCAGAAAATGTAAAACAAAATCAATGCATTACACAAGTATGGTTCCATTTGATCACTGGAATATAATGAATTATACAATGAATGTATAGTAAATTGGGGAGGGGTGGCATTTAAAGAGCACTTACAATAAAAGCTTGTCTCAATTGATGATGTGGTATAGAGCAGCAGGTGTCAGTATTTCTCATTCTTAACCCTGGTCTTCTGACCCTAGAGCATTACTTTTTTGCTTTTTTTCTCATATTTTTGTCTTACCAGGTAGCCACTGACTTAAAACAGACCCTGATTTGATGGCCAGAATGAAAACCAGCAGGTCTCTGGGTCCTTAGAACCACTGGTCTGGAGCATGAAAGAATGAGCATTAATACCTTTTAAGTTCCATCATAATCCAAATATACACTCATGTATTCATACAGTATGGGACACCCCCTTCCTTTCCCTTCCCAAACAGGCCACTGCTGAAGCACAAAGTCCCGTGAGCAGCTTATATCTTTTGGGCTGCTACCTGGATGTTTGGTATTGGTAAATGTAGACCAAGAATGTGCTTGGTCCTGCACAGAAAATATGGTTCTTAAACTGGGGAATAATAAATAAGACATTATTATGCGATATAATGTGCCTTTGTCTTTTTATTGATAAAATGGAATGCTACTTTCAGTGTGCAAATGACTTGTGCCCACTTTAAAAACTTGCATGCTTATTTTAACGTTCTTGTACATATTATTTACAGATCATAAAAAATATGATACTCAAAATTTTAGCTCCTTGAAAAGACTTGTGCAAAAACCATAAGCTGGAAATAGTGAATTTACCACTAAGTGTTTAATGCTGCTCAGTGCACAACACTGACACTTGTGTTCTTGTTGGCGACATCACTTTGAATTTGGACGGGTTTTCCTATTGGCTCTGCATCCATGCACAAATTCACTGTTTAACAAATGATTTGATAAAATTTTAATTAAGATGCTAAGATTAAAAATTAAACTTAGCATCAGCTTTCTCGGTGTTTCGATATACGTCAGTCGAAATTTTAATTCCGCGATGAGAACTGCTGCTCCAGCTGTCATGCATTACTGCAGACTGCTTGCTGCAGTATTTTTACGATGACATCATCCTCTTATCCCTTTTGAGGGCATACCACGTGTTTGATTGCCAGAGATGCAACAAATTATGACGCTGCGACTAAAAGCAAAGACGATCCTATTTTACCCGAGTTTCTCGATTAGAAGGAAAACATTTCGGATATTGTATCGTCGGTTATCGTTACTGCATCTGCTTGGTTTGCTTTGATGGAGCCTTTTAACAGATGGAATGAGAGACGCAGAATATGATTGGTCAGAGTAAATGGATATAGAAAAATCAACCAATCAACTTGGCCGGCAGATTCAGGTGGTAAATCCTGTTCCTGCCTCTGACTGTAACACGGCCCAGGCTCCCTGCTCACCCCTGTAGTGTATTTTTTTAGCCCTGCCTGGCCTACCTCGCGTCTCCTGTGCCGCCATTAAAGACCATCAGCTCGGGTGTTGGGGATNTGGGGGGGGGGTTGGCGCTCCGGTGGATGTACGGACCCTCAAGCTGCCAAGTAAACGGCGCCCCAAAGACGTAAATATGCGGCTAGTGTCGACCAAGTGAGAGAAGCCTGAGTTCGGATCGGAGTGGATTTCTCTGGTCTGGAAGAAGCTGTTTGTTGTGGTCGTGGTGGGAATCTGAGGAGTGTAAACACAGCGAAGCAAATGTAAGAACATTTACTGGATTAAATGGAAGAGTTAAAGGCCTCTCAAACGATTACAGGCACATAGAAACAAAACATAATCCTGTAACGTTAGCGAGCAACCAGTTAGCTCGGCTGTAGCGTTAATTCCTGGCTGGCAAACGAACGAACCAGGCTCGTTGTTATGTCAGATAGGTCATTTAAAATGTAAATGTAGTTTGGTTGGTCGTGTTAGCCGCAAACGAACACTCACAAAAGTCGATGACGGCTCATTTCAAATATGTAAAAATGTGCTCAGTTCGTCGTTTATTTCAACTGACTTCGCAGGAAGCTGGTAAAGGTAGCTGTTATTTCCTATTTTTTTGATCGAAGCTATGTTTGCTAACATGCAGCGCTGAATACATTGTGTCTCATGAATGTGCAGAATTTCACACTGTGTGTTGGTAAACTTGGAGGCGTGGTGTAAACACAACTCTCACTGCACGGCAACAGAAGTTTGCTTTTTCAGGACGTAATTTTGTTAGAGAATAACGTTACACAGGCAGACTTGGTTTGAATCATTAAGTCTCAGAGGAGGTAATTGGCTTAAGGTCGAATTCAACTTTAGCGCATCAGTAACTTGTGTCTTAAAGAGTCATGCGCCTCCCTGTTGAGTGTTTGGTTTCATCTGTCCTTGTCTCTTGTTACCCGGTTGTAGGGCACATTTGCCTGGTGTGTGTGTGTAATTTACTGTACATGTTTTATGTCAAGTTTGTAGCACGGAGAATCAGTGTTGCATCTTGCGCCTAACTTTGTAATCTCCTTTGTCATTGTTTCATTTGCCTTAAAATTAGTGCCAGATCAAGAGCAGACAGCATTTTAGCAGCTTTGTGCTAATGTTTGACAGTGAATGACAGACATAGTTGCACAGGTGGTAGAAGTGAAGTCTGTTTGGGTTTTTGTCTAACCTTCTCACCCCTTCATTCATTTTGTTTTGTCTGTGCAAATCCAGAAACATTTCTTTTAACTTTGGCTGAGACAATTACCCAAGGACTCCATCTACAGAAAATTAATTAACAATTGTAATAATTGATTAATTGCTTTAGTTGTTCATTAAGTGAAAATGTCAAACATTTGCTGGTTGTAGTTAATCAAAAGTGATGATTTGCTTGCTTTTGTCTGTTTCATCTCAAAAACCCCTTGTTTTTTTTTTTTTTTTTTTNTTTTTTTTTTTTTTTTTTTTAAATCTTGTTATGACAGTAAGTAATTAGGAAACATCAATTTGGACTCTGGGAACTTGTCACTGTTTATTTGACTTGTAGTTTAAATTTTTAATTGAAAAATAATTGATAGATTAATAAATAATCACAATAATGAGTAGTTGGGTTACCCCTATTCTGAAGTGTAGTGTTAGTCCTTTAACATTTTTCAGAATTGTCTTTTGTTATTTTGAAGTGTAGTCAAGTCCAATATGTTTGTAAGGAATAACATCAAGGCTTTATCTCCCTTAGTGTCCTGCTTGCCTGTGTGATCTCCTTGAAAGTGGATCTGCCGAGCTGAGAGCCCCTCTGAACGGCAGGAAGCTTTCCATAGTGGCCGAGCGACGATGACCGAGCTGGTTGCCAAGTGGGCCTGTGAATACTGCACATACGAGAACTGGCCGTCAGCCATCAAGTGCACCATGTGCCGCGCTCAGAGGCCCAGTGGCAGCGCCATCATCACTGAGGAGCCCTTTAAGAGCAGCCCTGCTCTGGATGCCAGTCTGCACCGCTGGGACCCTGCAGGCCTCAGCAACAGCCCGTCCCAGGGAGGTTCCAGCCTACTTATTTGTCCTGACTCCAGTGCCCGACCCCGTGTCCGCATTGCTGATGTACCTGAGACTAGTAGCAAGTGGTCCTGCCACATGTGTACCTACCTGAACTGGCCCCGTGCCATCCGTTGCACCCAGTGCCTATGTCAGAGACAGCAGGCTCAACAGCAGCAGCAGCACGGGCAACATGCAACCCATCAGGGACATCACACCCAGCAGCCACGCAGCCCCACAGAGTCGCCCCAGACCTCTGGCTTTGGATGCCGCTCTGCTCCTCTGGCCACCACTACAAACCCCTGTGAGGAATATAATGATCGCAACAGGCTGAACACTCATGTACAGCACTGGACCTGCACTGCATGCACTTATGAGAATTGGCCCAAGGCACTCAAGTGCGTTGTGTGTGACCACCCCAGGCCGAACAGCCTACTAACTGAGCCCATCGAACTAGCATCAGAGCCTGAGAGCCAACAGCCTCTCTCCCAACTCAATGAGCAGGACAGGGACAATAGGAGGGCTGTTGTTGGACATGTCGGTGGGCAAGGAGTGGGAAGTGTAGTAGGTGGAGTTGGGAGTTGTAGCAGCAGCCAAAGGAGGTCTCCCCCGACTTCCAAACGGGAGTCTGAGGTGAATATGGACTTTCAAAGGATTGAACTTGCATCAGGAGCTGGAATTGGGATCAAAGAAGAGCTGGAGGTGGACTTTAAAAAGCTAAAGCAGATTAAGAACAGGATGAGAAGGACTGACTGGCTCTTCCTCAATGCTTGTGTTGGTGAGTTACAAGATGATTTTACTAAAAAAAAAGAAAAAAATTCAAACTGTCCTTGTTTTTTCTGGTTTGAAGGTAGGCAAGTAGTGAGTCACCCTGATGATATAATACATTAGACCTTGGATAGCGTAGTGTGATTGTGAGATGGGATTTCCCAAATCTTTTTTCGTTAATATGGTTTATATCTACAAAGTAAATGCTGCCTCACTGTTATATAGTCACATAATTCTGGTTTGCGCCCTGATATACTATATGCTTCATCATTTTCTGCGGTCAGTTAGTGTAAACCTCCCACACATGAGCAGCAAGTGTCCATCCACCCACACTGTAGACTGGAGAACAAGGAGTAGGAGGTATGATGAACATTTTAGGAGCAGAAAGCGATGGCTTTTTTTTGTCTCTTAGCAATCTCTCACTCGCTCTCCTACCTTCACCAGCACTATGTACATTTTTTTTCTTCACACCCACTTGTGTACGCTCATTTGCTAGACTGAAAGCCAAATTTGGCAGGTACATTAAGATATTAAGATTTGGATGTTGTTTTTAGCTCCACTGTTCCTCAAAGCAGGGTGATGTCATCAGGTTAGAAGATTAGTTAGAAGGGAGAAGATAAGTTAGAAGGGAACTATACCTGTAGATAATTAGCTAATAGTCTCTTACTGCATGTGACGTGTAGGGATTTCACTCACATCTATGTGGCTTGTCTCCTTCAAGCCACAAGTCGTCTGAACTGAATGTCAGTGATGCGAGTGGGTGCGATGCCTTTCAGCATATTAAAGCTTCAGCTCTCCCTGTCTGATTGGAAATGTCCCCTTATTTCGCCATTGTCCCTTGAAGCAAAGGAAGCCCAGTTACGGTGGATGTAACACAAGAGGGATTGAATAGCTGAGTTGTGTTGCAAAGAGGCTGATTCTGTTCTGTTGCCTGGGAGGTTTTACTGTCATTTACTGACATATATGCAGCACACATGCGCGCACACGCAAGCACGCAGTTATATACAGTAATGGCCCCAGTGCCTAGTTTCCTAGGGACCACTGCTAAAAATGCAGTGAATGGTACAGCAGACGTAAAAATAAATAAATAAATAAAATACACAAGACTCAGACATCAGCACTAATCTTCGCCCCTGCAGCGTGAATGACCCTAGACCAATTGTGTAAACTCAACTGATGTTGTTTACATGCATGGTGTGCACATTTGCATGCTGCAACAATGATCTTTTTTCATCCCAGCAAGCTGGCGCGTCACACCATTCCCCTGATTATTAAGCTATCAACAGATTTGTGACTATTCAGGTGTATTCACTGGATTGGCTTCTATAAGGTTGCTTTGGAAGGCCAGCTATTGCTATAGATTAATGACCTTCTCCAGTTTGCAAAAGTTTTCTCAAGAGACTCTGAATTGCAATAACTTATAGTGGTTTTATGTTACGGCTTTATTGCTGAAGGCTGAAGTTTGGGACTTGTAAGTTTGATGAGCTACAAGTTGCCCTTTGACTGGTTCACTGAAGGTACTCTGTTTTTTTAAGAGCCTGATCATCTGTGTCTGTACATGTTTATTGGCCTACTTTCTCATTTTTACTAGACGTTCTCATGGCCAGGGTAAATTGTGCTGGAAGCAAAGACATGGAGGATTTTAGCGTTTATGTGACTGTAATCTCATGCTGGCCTCACCAGGAAAGTCAGAGAAACTATCCTATAACGGAGTAATTAAATTAAAAGTCATTAAAGATATTGGTTTTGCTGGAACATTGTCCTTAGTTCTGCTCAGACATCTCACAGGTTTATTACCGTCTTAGCTAGAACAAGCACAATGACCTGATCCCAGGTTGTGTTTTAAATAAAAGTGGAAATGATTTATGCATTCACATTTTCCTGTTGACATGACTCAGAATCCTAGTTTAGCATAATGTATGTGGGTGATAGAAAGGGAAATGTCCTGTACAAGTTGCTTGTCTGCAACAGAGATAATACAGGTAGACAATAATTTATATACACAAACACCCGTGGACAATTCTCAGTCTATCTACTCCTCCTGAAATTTGTGTTTTTAGTTGTTGAGAAGGAAAGGAAAAGGAGTGTTTTTGAAGATTGTGTAAATGCCAAACAAATGTGGGGGGGGGTGACAGTTGTAACCACTGAGATGCGCTGCTTTAAATGCAGCCAGACTAAAACATTTCTCTGTGTATCAGTGGCATTTGGCCTCCTGTCACTCTGAAATGTTCCTCTCACAGGTTTAAACTGTTGGCTTCCGAGCTTCAAGGGTTGAGAATCTGTCCAAACACTGGAAGCTCTAGCAGCAATGTGTGCATCACTTTTTTGGAAAAGGCAGGAATACCGGCTCAGCAGTGAGCCTCGTTGCTGCTTCTTCTCTGAAAATCCACAGATGTTGAAGAGGCTCTCTTGCTAGCCTTCCTTTAGCTCAGTCAAACTCAAGCCTCTTTATTAATAACAGCAGGCCTTTTGAAGCTTTCCTACTCAATTAATTTGTGTTCATGTAAAAGGGAACTTCATAGAAAATAGTTTCCCCTATGAAAACCCAACACGCTTTCTGTCCGATAAAAATTTGGTCTTTATATACTCTAATCTGGAAACATAATTCCACCTATTAAATAACTTGCAATAAGACCAAATGAGGCAGATAGTTGTACTAGTATCAGAGGTGGGTAGTAACTCGTTACATTTACTTAAGTAACTTTTTTCACAAAATTGTACTTCACTGAGTGGTTTTATTGCAGGATACTATTAACTCATACTTGAGTATATTTATGAAGAAAAAAAATATACTTTTACTCCGTTACATTTGGTCACACTCTTTGCGTTACTTTTGATTTCACCCATTTNAAAAATATACTTTTACTCCGTTACATTTGGTCACACTCTTTGCGTTACTTTTGATTTCACCCATTTCACCCGGAGCAGAGAAAAGTCGCGGCGGAATCAACAGCATGAAGTTTAGAAGAGGCACATCCCTGGTCACACATTCAAACGCTGTTTTCTTTTCAGTCTACCAAAACCAACAGCTACATAATGTGTTGCGTATTTGTTTACCTAAAAATGTGGACATTTCAGTTTATAAGAACTCAACATGGAACTGGAGGAAATGTGGCGATAAGTTGCAACGTTAGCTACTTAACTAGCTGCTGCTGCTAATGCTAACTCAAGTTTTCACAAGTGTTCTACTGTATTTTGAGTAAATTCATGAAGCTAACCTAGCTAACTGTCTTGGGTCCAGACCAGAATTGTCATGATTTGTTATGTGGTGAATATTTATTACTGTCTAATGTTGCTTTATATGATATGATTTGGATTGTATTAGAAGGTACATATGGTTACTTTGCATTTTTTTCCTCAGACAAGCACTTTATAGCTTGATAATTCGAAAGAATAAATGTCATCAAAGTTACTCACTACTCAAGTAATCATTTTAATAGATACTTTCTTACTCTCACTCAAGTAATTATTTTGGTGACTACTCTTACTTGAGTCATTACTATCATAAAGTAACAATACTTTTACTTGAGTACAATTTCTGAGCTACTCTACCCACCTCTGACTAGGATAAAGAAAATGACGGTGAAATTCTTGAATGCATGTTTTTTTTTGTTTTTTATTAGAAATATACATTAATCTGACCTCATCTGCAGCTCTGTTTGGAGATCTTAGAACTCAATAACAGGAAAATAACTTAATAATAATAATCTTTATTTATATAGACCCTTTAAAAACAGAGTTTACAAAGTGCTTTGACAACTAATAAAAGAATCAACAAACCAGACAGATCAACACAAAACAAAAAAATAAGGCATTAGTAACTTAGTAAGGTGATTATTGTAATGCAGTAGGGACATTAAGATGGCAGAAGAGTGAGGTGAGATAGTTAGCGGTTTCTGTAAGCTAATGCTGGATAATGATGGGGCGTTTCTCTCTATAGCCAAACAATTTTAGGTCACTGCTGGCATAGCCATACGGAGCGGGACAGAAATCTAATACTGTTTTTGTCCAGCTGTCAGCGGGCAGCTACCAAAATTTGTCCGGTCACTGAAACAAACAATGGAATTTTGGTTTTAAAAGGGGATCTTAGTATTTGGTGTGTTACCTGTTGAAGATGTTTGAGTGGATAAATGTACCAACCACAGTTAAAATGTACCTGGATTTGTTTGATTGCTGGTGTTCATGTTCCTTTGCCACCGATGACCATGACCCACATTAGAGAAAGAAAATAACCTTTCCTGCAGAGGAAAAACACCAGCGTCACTCAGCCTAATCTGTTCCCTCTCATCAGTCTGTAACTGTACGCCCGTGTGTGTGTGTGTTTGCCTTTTCTATTCTCTAAAGGATCTGTGAGTACAGTTCTGACTGCAGGGCCACAGGCACACCCACACTAATGGAGTGCTCTGTGGAAAGTGGCTGTGATCCCTGTCTGTCTCACTGTGCTGCTATTGTGTCGTTTCTCTCTTCATCTCTGGCTGTGCTAGCCAGCTCCACATGGCACAGCCAGTCCTCCCGCCCACTTCGTGTCTCTCTGTCTCGCTCGCACACAGATCGTGCTGCTGAGCATTCTGTGTATGGTCCTTTGACGTGAGAACAAAAGCTCAACAGTGTATAATGCTGTCAGATGTACGAGAGGATGCTACGTGATCGCGTATGTACTAGAAATTGTGTTATATCAATGGAAAGTCTGTGAAGCCGGATTTTGGTTCATCTGAACTGAACTTGGAGTTCATTTATTCTCCAGTAGCTGATAATTTGAACTCGGTAAACTGCAGTAGAACCTGTTGCTGGAGTGGAAGTGACACAGTACTGTTGATTTAAAAAGGCTTTTGAGAACATTTCATTTCAGAGTTGTACACACATCATCACATCATAACATACTAGTGGAGCAATAAATATTAAAATTGGTTTTCCTACCCTCCAGGCTGCCGTTTGTGTCAGTTCGTTCCAGTACGCTATAAAAATCAACTTGTAGAGAGTTGAAACATGCTTGAAACAATTAATCCACAGCGAACATATCTACGAAAATTTTTTGTTGCAAGTAATTTTATTTAACCAAGTCAAATAGGGAGCTGCACAGAAGACAATGTATGTCTCTGGCAGGGAACATAGTACCAGGAGGAGACAGATTTTACTGAGAAATTAAAAGTGGCATCTCTTCTACATTCAGACGTGATAGCAGGCGAAACATTGAATTTTAGGCATATCGCCTGAATGTATGATTTCGAAAGATTTGGGGATTTGGCAAAATAACAGGAAAACAAATAGTCGTCAGTAGCATAACGTGTATATACAGAATTGTTTTTCCTACCCTCCAAGCTGCCATTTGTGTCAGTTCATCCCAGTACGCTACAAAAATCAATTTGTAGAGAGTGGAAACATGCTTGAGATAATTAATCCACCACAGAGAACACATCTAATATAAGCGACTGTCTTAGGTTAAACATACAAAATCACCGGTGTGATCCTTTAAGGAGAAGCATTTAGTGACTGGCCAGTAATGCTGGTGTCTGTAAAACTCATTAACTTCAAAACAGAAGAATTGTCGTCTGTTTTGTGTTGTACACAGACATGCTGATCAGTAGTTTTGTTTTGTTTGCTGGTGGTTAAGAAATTCTTTTTTGTCAGTTAATATTTGCTTGTTCCACCACCACCAAAAAAGGAAAGAACTAACAACTGCATCTGTGTGGGCTGACACATCCACCCACCAAAACAGTAACACTTTGTCAGTCTAAAGATTAAAAAAGTAACAGATTACCATGTAGCTCACTATTGCTGCTCACTACAGCTCCCACAGAGATTAGGCATGTTCTGATTTCTATACTTTATCATTTTTGGATGGGTACAGAATGTCCTCTGCACAAGGTTGTCCTCTAAATACAGTCACTGTTTTTGTCTTTTTTTGTGCTTAGTTATTTTAATTTTAATCCACAAAGTTAAACAAAGTGCAATATGCATGACACACATAGAATGTAAGCTAATAAACTCACTTGGTTTTACTGGTCAGAGATTTTATTTAGACATTTTTAGCTGTTTCATTTTTGTTTGTTCGTTATGTTTAAAGGTGTCCTTAAAAAAAAACAAAAAACAAAAAAAAACCTCTAAAGGCAAAATATTCATTGGCACAAACTGCACACTTTCTCATTAGCTCTATCAACAGAAAAATAATTTGATTCTATATGGGCCATTTGTTAAGGCTGCGTGTTAATCTGATCACTTCTTTTTCTGAAAGGTGTGGTAGAAGGTGACCTGGCAGCTGTGGAGGCCTACAAGTCATCGGGAGGCGACATTGCGAGGCAGCTAACATCAGACGAAGTGCGGCTATTGAATCGCCCGTCTGCATTTGATGACGGTTTCACGTTGGTGCACCTAGCCATCCGCTTCCAGAGGCAGGACATGCTGGCTGTGCTGCTCACTGAGGTAAATGAGGACAAGCTGCTTGTTCTGCACAGAACAGGCTTTAACGTTCGTTGTGTCAGATGTTATTGTCTGATTACGACGACCTTGAGTGACTTGTACCTGTGCTACTGCTGCGATCTCTCAGCTAATGACACACCAGCGTTTGTGTTCACAGTGTGTTGCAAAAATTTGCACTTAGAATTAGCATGGCATGCTAACATTGCCAGCTAAGAAATTACTTACACATAACTCATATCTGAGGCTGTATCTGATACAAGCAGAACTTCATCAAACTTAAAACCACAAAGCTTTTGATTGTTGATAGTTGGTCATGGAGAGCGATATTCAGCATTGCAAAGGCTTTTGTGGCGGTAGATGGATCAGGAAAGTCACCCTTATGACTTTGCAAGAATTACTTTGTGCTGTGCTGAAGAACTCACTCCTAGAGTCCTGAACAAGTTTTACAACACCTGTCCATCCAGCATACACCTAGTGGCTAACAGTAGTTAGCATAGCACAGTTAAATTAGATTTCACAGCAGAATTGTGGACTCTACTGTACTGATTTGGATAATTTCTTTTTATAATGTCTTTCTCTTATCCTCTGATGATGCATCTGATGTCCCAACCTTAGAAAACATCATCGATGTGCCACACGATGGTGTGGCAAGTTAGTACATTTTCTTAGCTTTCTTTGCTTTTTTTTTTTTTTTTTTTTTTTTAGTCTAGATAATAGTTTACTGTATCACCATAAAAATCTTTTGCTCTAAACTAACACTCAGTTGCTGTTGTTGAGTACTTAGATTAAGGTATGATTGCAGTTGTTTGCCTTTGCGTCAGAGATGATGCAGGCTTTTGCTGCGAGGTTCTTTAATCTTGACACCTAGTGAGATCAGCAGGAAGTAAAAAGGGATCGGAGTGAGGAAAGGGACGGAAATTCTGCCACATACTCATCTCCCTGTGCTTCCGTCTTCTTTACAGGAGCCCAAGATATATAATAACATACATGCCGGTCTCCAGCATGATAGCCTACCCTGTATACTAGTTATTAAAGTTGTTACAGGTTTTATATTCCATGTAAAAGTGATTAGTTTCAATGAGATTGTGTGTGCGTGTCTGCTGTATGTGCTTGAGGTTGATTGCAGTTCCCTTTGCTGTCAGCACGATGATCCCAGATTATCTGTATTCAGACCTCTCCTTCCAAATTCAGTACTGTCCCACTTTCTGAGAGGTCAGTGAGTAACCTGAATAACCTCAAACGAGCCATTAAATCATGCCCCAAAAATTATTTTAGAAGCAGCTTGCTACCCGAACACCTTACAACCACCTTAGCTTTTCTCAAGTCCTAGAGCTAATTTAGATTGGATTAGCGAAAGCAGAATTAGCTTTAACCCCGCTGTCATGGCAGATCACTGATTGAGCCACACGCACACACATGGGGACACACACACGCACATGTCTTTTGTATTAATAATCCAGGTAATGCTGGGCCAATAATTGCACTTACATAGCAGCATGGTGTGTGCATTACTCATAGTTAAATAAATCAGCCATCATTAGTCTAAGCCAGAAGAAAAATATCCAGTCAGTCTCTCTCTCTCTCTCTCTCTCTCTCTCTCTCTTTCTATGTCTTTCTCTTGGTCTCTCTCACACACACTCAGAAATGGAGTGCTGTCATGATGATTATAATGTTTGAAACATCCTCATGACATTTCATGTTGTTTTCTTATTAGATGGTTTATAGATGTGAGTCATAGCAGCAGTCAAACTGTGAGATTTTGATCCTAAATTTCCTGTCATAATTTTTTTCTCTGGCTGTCTTTAGTCTTTGGTAGCTGAATCCGCTGTCCGTGCATGTTTCTCATTGTGACGTAGGGCCATCATTTTGGATCTACGACGAGGGATTTCTTCACTTTTCTCTCACAGTTGTCATCTTTTGCCTGGAACAGCCCAAAATCACACAGTTTGTAGGAGCCTTTAGAACCAAGATGGCAATGCAGCACTTCTTATGAAAAGTTTTAGATGATGATTTCTACACAGTTGTGTATGTATGCCTGTGTGTGTGTCCTTTCTTTGGTATGTCTGCTGACATTTGCCCTTTGCCTACATGCTAAGATTCCTTCCCCATCCCCCCCCTTTTTTTTTTTTTTNTTTTTTTTTTTTTGTCTGCAGGTGTCCCAACAGGCGGCCAAGTGTATTCCAGCCATGGTGTGTCCTGAGCTAACAGAGCAGATCCGTCGTGAGGTAGCGGCTTCTCTGCACCAGCGCAAGGGAGACTTCACGTGCTATTTCCTCACCGACCTGGTTACCTTTACTCTGCCCGCAGGTGAGTCCCACTTAATGAAAATGCATAAAACCCATAGCTTGTATAAGCAGTTGACATAACTAAACATTGGTCTGTCTCCTGTTTGGCTCGGAGAGAAAGGTGAAAGAAGTAACGGCCCTAATCAGGTTACACTTCAGATAATGGAGATCTTTGTGTATTTTTGATTTAATGGCTTTGTAGCTGAAGAATTCAGTCTTCCCATCCCCACCAGCTCGCCAAGTGTGTAATAGAATGCTTGTTTTGTTTACTTGTGGCATATGAAGTTGCTTGTTGTTGTGATGATGAAGGATCATAATACTGTGGTTGTCTGTTTCCATCTGGCTGGAGTTGAAGGCTACCTTCGGCTCTCTGAGCGTTGTTTTCGCAGACTGAGTATACCAACAATGTGTGTCTTTTTGCTCATAACAAAATATATTTAGCATTTTTTAGCAATGTCTCAAGCCAAAATAGCATCCGTGCAATGTTATTTATGTTGATTTCATTGTGTGGAATAGCCGTTATATTTGTTTGCTAAGCTAAGGATTTTTGCAATGCAGAGTATTCAGGACAGTGCAGATGTTGGGTTCTGGCCACCATAGAAAGCCATTCTGTTTAGTTCCACAAAGTCAATGCGTTCATTTATTTTAGCTAAAGAATGAGCTACTGTTGACATGGGCTCTGAGCATACAGAGAAAACCAATGGCTATTGTGGAAAGAACAAAATATGATGGCTTGAGTTGAAATTAGCCTCAGCAGGAAAAAAAAAATTGTGATTGTGGTTGTTTCTTCAGTTATTTTAATTCCAATGCAGGTATTCCAGCTAGTTTAGGAGGAGAACACTGCATTCCTTTAATACAGTCTCAATTAAATTAAGATCGATCCTTCTTGTGTCTGTTTGTTTTGTTGTAAGCTTCCAATGAATTGAGGACCTGATGCGCAATTCTGCTCTTCCTGTTCTTTTCTTTCAGACATCGAGGATTTGCCCCCAGCAGTCCAGGAAAAACTGTTTGATGAGGTGTTGGACCGAGATGTACAAAAAGGTGACATATTTATGACATCAGCTTCATGATTTATTAACAGCTTTGCATTAAAGCACATTTACATGAGTTACTGCTCTGCTTTGCTTAAAAAATAGTAAATACTTTGATGAGAGAGAAACAAGATCCACAATGGCAGCTATGGCCAGATGGCTTGGCAGGTAGATAGAGGTCCGTCACTTAGATTATATAATGTCAATGAATATTGGCAAGATTCACTTATATTGTCCCTCTTGCCAACATGGTGCTGTAGCTGCCTGTGTTGTTAGGCAGTCTGTCTCTATCCCGTGTACCACATCTATACTAATCAGGCTAATTGAGTTTTAGAGACTTCTCCTATACTGGAACGACTGATTGCACTTCCTCTAAGCCCACACACACACAGACAGACAAAGCTAACACACATGTGAAAGGCTGCATGTTTCCACAGTCTGTATTTCTTTCTCGCATGTCCTGTTAAGTTGTGTGATGTGTTTAATCAGCCGACGGTGTCTCACATTAGGCAAAGCAGTTCAAAGAGAGATACACACCCTCTTAATCTGTCTCCATTTGCCTGCACTGTGGCAGTCTGGTTATTCCTCACTTTTTGCAGAAACTTGACTTTAGAAATGTCCATTTGAATGGAAAGACGAGGTTTCAGAGTAATCAGGATTAAGATGACACATGTAAATGCCTTATCTGATTTCCTGCTTTAATCTGATTTCTTTGGTATACATGCAGATCTAACCATTTTTATGACAGATGTATTTTGATGTGGATAGAGTAGTTACTATATTAACCCACTCAGTCTTTAAAATGCCATAACTAGTCTTGTACAAAATGACAACATGCCCCATCTTTGCTTTTCTCAGTATAGCTTGTTCTCATGTTCTCATGCCATTTTGCATGTTTCGGCCTAATATATTCAATTTTCATACATGTTATGTTACTGACAATCGTTTCCCAAATGATAAAACCATATTTCAGCTTTCCTGATATTTTGCAAAATTTCTTAATCAAATATTCAAGCGATACACCCACCTTAAAAAACTGATGTTTTGCCTGCTAATAGTTATGCAACCTTATTAAGTCACAGTTTAAATTTTTCGATGAACGCAGGTCTTCTTTTGGGACTCTGTTCCCCAGTAGAGACATACATTCATTCCGTGCTTTTTACTGAGCTTAAACGCTAAAATTACATAACTTCTAAAAAAAACCCTGAATACACGTCTTGTTCACGATGATGGATTACCTATCCAAAGAATGTTTCAAGTATCAACAAGTTGATTTTAATAGCGTACCAGAANATGATGGATTACCTATCCAAAGAATGTTTCAAGTATCAACAAGTTGATTTTAATAGCGTACCAGAAAGAACTGAAACCAAGGGCGGTCTGGAAGGTAGGAAAAAAACGTTTAATTCACCGTTCCAGTAGTATGCTTTGGGAACTGATTTTCAGTAACATTACATATATGAAAATTGAATATATTAGCCTCAAACATGCAAAATAGCCGGTATGGTCCTCTAAGGTCAAATATCACTGAAGTTTTAAGCTTTACCATAGAGACATAGTGTTTGAAATCCTCCTCCTCTCTCAGAACTGGAAGAGGAGTCCCCCATCATCAACTGGTCTCTGGAGCTCGGGACGAGGTTAGACAGTCGACTGTACGCCCTGTGGAACCGCACAGCCGGGGACTGTCTGCTGGATTCTGTGCTGCAGGCTACTTGGGGCATCTATGACAAGGACTCCGTGCTGCGCAAGACCCTCCATGACAGCCTGCACGACTGTTCTCACTGGTGAGTCCTGTATATTTTAACCAAAATTTTTATCAGTTGCAGCTTTAATTTCTCATAATAAAGCTAACCTTTGTCCTGATGCTTAAAGGCATTTAGCTGAGAGCTCTTTATGGAAACTGAGTATTTTGAGGTGGGCACATATCTTACGGGGAGGCCTGAAAGTTCATAAGCAATTTTCTCTAGCTGCATTTTTCTTATGTAATATTGAGTAGGCTGGAGATTGGGACACATGGTTGGAGGCTGGGACACAGTGCCTGATTTCAAAATTGGGATTACTTGTTTATGCAAAGCTCTGAGCCTTTGATCTGGGAACGAGAGACTTTGGCTGGAGCATTAGAGCTGTTTGAAAAGGCAGAATTAGGAGGAGATTTATAACTCTTACTCTCGTTTAAAGTTGGGAAAACTGACACAGCACAAGCATAAGCTCCAAGACTGATTGTCCATGTTCATAATAGCCTCGTCTGACTCATGTCTTGCCTTAAGAAATGGGGAGGTTTTCAGTGAGAAAATTACTGTTTGGATACGTTGAGTAATTGCTATCCAAGCTGGAATGCAGTGAATAAAAGCCACACACACACACAGAGGGAGGTCACACAATGACATCAACAAAACCCCCAAACTAACCCTTTCTGTGTGTGTGTGTGTATGTGTGGTGTGTATGTGCCTGATATGCAGGTTTTACACACGGTGGAAGGAGTGGGAGTCGTGGTATTCCCAGAGTTTCGGCCTGCACTTTTCACTGCAAGAGGAACAGTGGCAGGAAGACTGGGCTTTCATCCTCTCCCTGGCTAGTCAGGTACGAGCACATTATAGAAACCACACACACTAATGGAGAGGACAGGAGCTTTACATCCACAATGTAATGTGCTTAAATGTGACACACCAATAATGAATAAATCATGCAGGAAGCTTTCCTGCTCTCACCATAGTAGGAAATCTTTCAAAGTGCATCCTGTCATCAGCGCTTCACTGCCGTGACTTCAGAAACAAAGCACGTGGGCGGCTGCTATCGTATCTCATTAGGCGTGTGAAAGTACTGCAGTTGTGTTGGTGTTATTTTTTTTTGGTATTAACAATCGTGCCTTTTCTCTTTCTTTTCTCCTCTTTGTGTTATATTTCCTTTTACAGCCAGGGTCCAGCTTGGAACAGACCCACATTTTTGTTCTTGCACACATACTTCGTAGGCCAATCATCGTCTATGGAGTGAAGTATTACAAAAGTTTCCGTGGCGAAACACTCGGGTACACCCGTTTTCAAGGTGAGAGTCTCATTTCTGTCACACACCGAGGTAATCATTTTTTTGCAGGGCTTAAATGTTGTAAAGTGCTGAACGTAGCTCCTTCATTCCACTGGATATAAAAAGGCTTGACTTCCTTTGTGAAATCTCTGTGAAATGTGTCTGCATAGCTAACGTAGCTAGCATATCTGTCCAACAATGCTATCAAACCGATCTGTCAGTAAACTTTATTTACAACATACTGTATATCATTCACAGGCTATTTTAGTCAAGTGCACACCAGCCAAATATAGAAACACCCCCTATATTGTAGCATTCAGGGGTGGATTGTTTTACAGGGAAGTTTTGCACACACACACACACACACACACACTTGAACATATGTAAACCATCACAACTTAAGTCATCCAATCCGGTGAATGCAGAGAACAGAGTTCACCGTTATAGCTAAGCTAGTCGTAAAAACAGTCTGGCTTTCATTTGCTGCTGCGTGAGCCCGTACGGGGATGATGCAACTTTTCTGTGGTAACGTCTGCCTGATGGAAGAGATTTACTGTTGCCAGGCTCCAAAGCAAAAAGAGGAAGATGTTCAGATGGGCACCTATAGGACCAAAAGGAGAAATGAGCTCAAATTAAGTGAGCGGGGACGAACTGAACCCAGTAAAACCACAACAGGAACCAGTATCGAACAGACTAGTGGAGCTGTACACAGACAGACCTAATATGGTGTCAGTGAAAGCAGTATTCTTGAAGTCTGTCTTCCAGAGATGCTTTGTGCATGATGGACCTTTATAAATTGGGCTGTCGGCTATTGCCCTTGGCTAAGGATTGAGGCTGCTGCATTATCGCTGCTCACTGCTCCTAAATAGCCACAATGGGACAAATACAATGACTAATAAATAATAAAGTATTACTTTTCCATTCTTGCTTTATTTTATATTGACATATTTCCACACAATTCTTACAAAAGCCCTTTTACCTTTACCTTTCCTTCTTCTTCTAGGTGTGTACTTGCCCCTTTTGTGGGAGCAGAGTTTCTGTTGGAAGAGCCCCATTGCGCTGGGCTACACGCGGGGTCATTTCTCAGCTCTGGTGGCCATGGAGAACGACGGCTTCGACAATCGCGGCGCAGGCGCCAACCTCAACACGGACGATGATGTGACCGTCACANCGACGGCTTCGACAATCGCGGCGCAGGCGCCAACCTCAACACGGACGATGATGTGACCGTCACATTCCTGCCGCTGGTTGACAGCGAGAGGAAGCTGCTTCACATTCATTTCCTGTCAGCACAGGAAGTAAGTTCCTCCACTACTTGTTCAAAATGAAAAGTGTCCTAAATTCTCAAAAGCTGCTAGTGGGATAACAGCTGAAGATCAAAGAGCAAAAGGATTTCAAATCGGGCCTCTTTATTTTTATTTGAGCATGTTTCAATTTGAGAACTTAGGATACTTGTTATAGTAGGACTAGCATGGCCGGTCCAACATTTTGGTCCAGAGTGAAATATCTCAGTTGTTGAAAGATTGCATTGAAATGTGGTGCAGGCATTCATGGAGGATGAATGTTTGACGAAGGATGAATCCTGATGGTGGTAATGATCCACAAACTTTGTATCGATCAAGACAAACCAGCAAGACAAACATTTTGCTAGCATGCTAATTAAGTAGATAGTAAGTAGTTAGTAAGATTCTAACCATTAGCATGTTGCGTCTGAAGTCATCTATACAATTTTAAATGTTGCATTTTGGTTTTTTCATTTGTATCTAAAAAAAAGCTACACTATAAAAAAGCTCCACACCAGGAAGGACTACAAATTTTGGCTTTAATTTTAAAACAAATATTAACATTAAGCCAAGCCTGGTGACAACAAGAGAGGCTTATCGCCATTTCCAAAATCTCAATTAATGTTAACAGAGTGTGTGTGAAGATTTTCTGAATTACTTTTTCTAAAATTAGGAATTTTCTGTAAACAAGAAAATTGGCAGGCTTTGTAGAAATGTCAAGATTTTCAGGAGCCAAAATGTGTCATCTTGTCTAAATAATTTGTTTTCTTTGTGACGTTAAATTGGCAAAACCCAAATTTATTGAAAAGTAAAATAGAGTCTAAGAGAATGTATCTATTGACACTAGTGTCTAAGGTACATGAGGACAAAATATCACATTACAGGCCTGTTTATGAGATGATACATAATGATTTTTTTATGCTATGCCAGACATAAAGATAAGTGAAATGGCTCCTTTTGGTAGTCACACGTTATCGCCCTTGTCTTCCATTCAGATGGGTAATGAAGAGCAGCAGGAGAAGCTGCTGAGAGAGTGGTTGGACTGCTGCGTGACAGAGGGTGGAGTCCTGGTGGCGCTTCAGAAAAGCTCCCGCCGCCGCAANGTTGGACTGCTGCGTGACAGAGGGTGGAGTCCTGGTGGCGCTTCAGAAAAGCTCCCGCCGCCGCAACCACCCACTGGTCACCCAGATGGTGGAGAAGTGGCTGGACGGCTACCGGCAGATCCGTCCCTGTGCCTCTTTGTCCGACGGCGAAGAGGATGAAGACGATGACGACGANCCCCCCCCCCCGTCTCTTACACATTTTCTTTGTTTTTGTTTTTTCCTTTCCTGACACGGACAAACTGTGAACGCCTTCAGGTGAGGACTGGGAACCACAAGGCCCCTTCCACTTCTGGCAGAAGACACTGCTACCCGTCTGGCACACACACACAACACATACACACACACACACACACTTTAAAAAAAAACAAAACAACAAAACGAAACACATTCTGAGACTGACGTACTCCACTGCTGCAAACACAGATAGGGAGACGATAAACAATAAAGAATCAGAGTTTACGAATACTAATGACTTGATTTTCACATGTACAGGTAAAAGGAATCTTTATCCGTAGATGTAAATGCATGTGGTTGTTTAAAAAGTATAAGGAAAATATACCAGCATTGATTAAAAATCAACACTTTATATCAGTTCAATATAGGCACTGACAAAAGCACACTTCCAAACTGTTCTTTGACATTTTTCCAGTTGTAAAATAGGTGGCTTGTTTAGCGTTTTGTTTTTGAATGGGCAGGGACAAAGCTAATATCGTTATCTTTGGGTCAGGAGGCCCTTTAAAACCAGAGATTATGTAATAATAAATATGACTTTAATCCTTATTACTAAGCACTGCACATTTATTAAAAACATTTCTATATAAATATAATTGCTTGAATTATGGTCATACATAAAGCTGTTGAAAAGGGACATTTTCCCTTTACAAGTCAAAGCTACAGTCACTAAGGTTTAGCACATCCATCATGTTGGATCTTTAGTTTACCTTTATTCAGACTGATCTGAGAAGTCGTGCGCGCGCGTGTGGTTTTTTTCTCCAAACTTACTCTAAATATTTATTGTTTGGAAAGTTATTTGAGATAAGAGCTTTGATTCTTTGTATATTTTTTCTCCTTTCTGTGGTTTTGTTAATTATTCTTTCAATCAAGATGAAGTCATTTTAGTTGCACAGAATCGTTGTCGCTGTGGGGAACGAAACAACCACAACCATCAGTGAAAAGTTTACTTACGTTGCGTGCGATTTTTAGTACCTCATTTGGATGTCTAAAACCTGGTGCTTTTTTTGCAGACAAGTGTAAGAGTGAGACACGTTCAACGTCGACATAATCCCACTGTCACTTGTCTCATTGTCTCCTGCTTCCCCTGTGTCCGTTTTTCTGTGGCACGTCATGTTCACCCTCATGGTACACGTCAGTTCACGTCCTCTGTAATGTCTCGTCCTTAT
This sequence comes from Lucifuga dentata, assembly GCA_014773175.1. NCBI lineage: Eukaryota > Metazoa > Chordata > Actinopteri > Ophidiiformes > Bythitidae > Lucifuga > Lucifuga dentata. The sequence goes on from VXCM01000851.1 coordinate 107,561, forward strand.
GTGAAAGCATCTTTAAGTTCTGATTATGTTCCACATAAAACCAAAGTTGACAAAAAATACCCTCAAGTTGTTGATACTTTTTTGCCGTGAATGATGTTTTCATTTGTTTTTCTTGCCATTGCGTACTGTAACCTCTTTCGTGTTTCATTATAGTCACACATGTTTTGAGCATCACCTGTATGTTGCTTTGTATTTATGCAATAGTTGCAGTTGTGACTATGATGGTTTGTGGATTTAGGCCTGACCTCACTATACGGAGTGTACCACAAAGGACAGGTGAATAAGGAAAAAAAAAAATAAAGGAAAACCTTTTTGAATGTCTGACTAAAATGTTTCCAGTCTGATTTTCTTCAGATATGAGTTTTGTTTTATGTATCTGTAATAATGCTGTGATAATAATACTCTACAGTACTACCTGCAGTAAAACCTGACTGATAATATCACTACACTAATTTTCTCTCCAGTACATTCACAATAAATTAAACATTTAAATATTAAATTATACTAGTATTAGAAGTCAAACTACATTTCTACCTTGATGCAACCTGCAGCTAGGTTTGTAGCTCCCTCTAGTGGAAAGAAAATCCATGACATTTGCAGGTGAACTGAAGGTCATGAAATTATGAACAGGAACCTACACCATGCTAACATCATTAATAATGTTTGTTTTTTTTTTTTTAACAGGATTGTAATAGGATTTTTAAATTAAAGTTGCAATGTGCCTGTAAAACAATTAGAGACTTCTTAAGTGGTTACATACAATCAATTAATGCATTAAAAGCAATTTATAAACTCTTAAAATTTCTAAAATTAAATTTTAATACAGTTTTTAATTATTTTTACATATATTTTGCTTGAATGAATAATTTTACTTTTTGTCGCTGCTTAAATTCAAAGATGATCTCTTTAAAAGCCATACAGCTAGTGTTCCACATTAGTAAAAGGACCTTCGTTACAATACTAAAAATAATGGTTGGCCATTGAGAACTCCTATTTTTAGCTAATTTAACTTTAAAGGGGACATGTTATGTTTTTGTTTTTTTTTTTTTGTAATTTTCCCTCATTTCTACATAGCAGTACAGCATAGTAGGCAGTACATGTTCTGTCAAAGTTGCAAAAGTTGAAGTATACGCCTATAGAAATGCATCCAAACCTAGAGGTCCTGAACCGCCCCAAAAGCTTTGTTTTTTGTTAGTCCTATACTTTTTTTTAACATGTTTACATTAACATGTGACACACCTGGTTAGAACACACACAAAATATGGGGCAAGCCCCTGCTAAACAGTCTGTGGGTGTTGGGTAGTCTGGCCAGTCAGAACAGAGCAGCTTTTCAGGGGGAGGACTTAAAGAGACAGCAGCTAACAGCTTATTATCACTCAGTGTGCACAGTGGAGCTGCAGCAAGTGGTTCAAAAATAAATAAATAATACTGCTAAATGAAAAGTACATGGAAATCCATACAATATGTCCCCTTTAAAGTTTTTATATTTTGGAAATCCATAATTTTCTAACTTTTTACATTGTTTAAATGGACCTGTAATCATAGTATCAACTGTTTTTATTTTTATGCATCAATTAATATATACTTTACTATGATTGCAGTATGATATTCCTGATTCCCTAAACAGCAATCAAAGCATTTATTTACATCTTAGCTATTCCACAAACTTTCCAGTCTGTCATTAGAACAGTATGTTTATTTATTGTTTCCAACTGCACTGTATGCTATATGTTCACCTTGTACAAGAACCAAATACAAATACTCACACTAAAAACCAAACGATCTGCTAGCAGCCTGCTCTCGCTAACGTCACAGGGCTGAACATGGGTGGATGTTGCTGCTGCTCCCAGAGGGCACGGAGCCTCCTAGAGCCCCAGCTGGTTTTCATTTAGAGCAGAAAAAAACAAAGAAGAAACTATAAGAAGGAGGAGCGGGTGGGTCACATAAGACTATGATTAAAAGAACATTTAACAAGGCATTAACAAATCTAACGGGACTAAAAACCTTGAACATCAAAAAACATGTTAGATATATAAAAATACCACAATGGAGAAAAGCAATAATCTGGATTTTTTTTTTTTTTTTTTTTNTTTTTTTTTTTTTTCCTGAGACATCATTTTTATTTTTTCTGAAAACTTTCCCACCTGACTGGCTGGCTAGCTTGTGCTGCAATGCAATGTGGGTCCTTTGGATGTGGACAGATATTTGGGACAGTGTTTAACACAATAATCAAATGTTGAAGGTACTTCCGTTCACTAGCGTTGGATAAATTACAACAGCAATATTTAATAAGTGAGGTGACAATCACTCAACATACAATATCTAACTAGAAAATGGCAGTTTTTTTTTTTTTTTTTTTTTTTTACCTCAAAGGCCAAGAAACGGAAAACCTTCCCCACATCTTTTCTCTACATTCAGGGGCCACCAGCCATAACAGGTCCAGATTCTTATTGAGACTGCAGATCCTGCTGGTGACATCAGCTTATTTTTCCTAACTGTCTGCTAAATATACGTGCAACTGTAAATCCATTCACTTTCTCACACTGAAGAACAAAAAGACAGAAATCCAGACACAGAACTTAAGATAAACAGAAGAAAAGTATAAAACATGGACACATTTGAGCTGAAACTGTGAAATAGTGAAAAGAGGCTTGTCCAATCACATATGTTCTTCCAAGTCCTACTGGGAAAGTGGCTGAAGTTCCACCCAGCATGTGTCCCAGAACTCAAGAGGAATCTCCTGGTTAAAAAAATAATGAGTATCATGGAAATTGATGGAAAAATAAAACGGACACAGAGATGGTAGCACAAATCTTCGGCGCATGAGTTTGTTCCCGCCTTAGGGTGGCAGCGCATGTCTGTATAACATCCACTCTCCTCACTTGGGCTTGGTGGTCTCATAAAAAAGAAAAGGTGAAACGTCGCCTGGCAGACAGTCTGCTGGCAGTTTCAGATGGCTACGTCAAGCGAAACGTGAGATGGTTAAGTCGGGTACAGTTTACACCCCCGCTTGGCTACAGCAGTCTTACGGTTCAGTCATGTGCTCTCTCATGGGGTCGCCATGTTTGGAAAGTTGGTTGGGGGAGGTGGCCTGTGACGGATGGATACCGGGGGGCAGGGTGTGGGCGATGGGCACTCCTCCAGGCACCAATCCTTCCATCGGCCCGGGAATCCCACCAGGAGCTACGCCCACCACACCAGGTGGGAACCTGAGGAAAGGAAAATGCAGTAAGCTTTTACATTTAAAATTTTTGCAGTTACTGGAAAAAGGAAAAGGAAATTTAAATCATCTTCACGTGACAAAAGACAGAGAGGAACTAAAGCTGATAAAAGCATGGAGGCAGTGAGTGAGAATGACAGAGGAGCTGATCTGGTGTAGAAGAGGACTTTAATGGTGGGAAGTTAAAATGGAGTCAGGAAACACCAGTTAAACTGATATGGTTCCAGTTCTCTTCCACCAAACTGCTGTGTGAGGCCATATCATGACAGATCCTTTGCCAAATGTGTCCATGTGTGTATCCTCTTCTTCTCTGCAGTGAATTAGCAGATTACTTCCATGTCCTCTTCCTCTACTTTTACTGATAATTCTCCATTCTAATGCATTCAGCGCCACTAAAGTTTGCTGGCCTTTACACTCCATTTCTCAGTCGCAAATAATCATTCTAATCCAGTGGTTCTCAAACAGTATTTGTGCTGCGGAGAGCGATCTGCGCGTGGCTCACCTCGCTGCCTGCACCCTGATGCCCTGCGCCTCGTCAGAATGCATCAAGCATTTTGATAGCAACATGCATCATCAAAAAGCGCCCGACGTAAACCCAGCCACATTTTGCGGCAATGGATTAGACACAGAAGAAGAAACTTGCTCTTGTTCTACTCTGGAGAAGAAACCGAGCTAAGAAGCGAGGATTTTGATGCAAAGAGAAGTCTTTCCCTTGGGAAATTGCTCTACGCAGGATATGAGTTTCTCCTCCATTGTTTCATTTCTGCTTTTGTCACATAAGACTATTCTCTCATTGGTGGCACATTGCAAAGGTCACGGGTAGACGGGGAAAAACATGAATGAGTTTGCAGTGAGGTTGGCAGTCACCGATCTGCTCCAAAAACACAAAACTAGAAGGCTGAGCTCAGCACATCGCCTACCAGTTATCATGTGAAAGAACCCTAAGAAAAATTATAAAAAACTCAGGCATTTATGTGTGCTATACTGAAATTGATAAGGTTAAAGCATGAGCGTGAAAAGTTACAGACACCCACATGCACACAGGACGAGTGGGCTATTTTCAACAAAAAAAACAAAAAACAAAAAAACAAAAAAACAACTAATAATTACAAAAGAAAAATGAATTTCCATTACTCTCATTTGTTTTGGTTCTTTGTAGAAATTTACACTTTCATCTAACATACCATCAGGGGGTCCTTCAGGTACCAGTGGTGGTACACATACCACAGTTTGAGAACCACCATTCAGTCATCATTCTCTTCCAAAAGTACAGCAACTGCACTTTTTTGATCCTCACACCATTTGTTGCTTTAACATTAGTGATAATAAAAGTGCAACTTATCAACTCAAAGTCACTTTGGTTGCATGTGTAAGCTCTTTGTCTCATGCATAACTGAAAAGTTGAAACATTTCTTCCATGGAGTCTAAAAATTGTCAAGGTGATCTTATGTGCTGTATTTCATTCCTTCATGGTGGGGTGGGGTGAGGTGGGGGGTGTGGNTGGAGGGGCAGTTTGGGGATCCAATAAGACACTGGGTAGACAGAGTGTAGGTGAACTGGGGTGTGAAGCAAAGAGGCTATAAATTTCAACATTTTCTTTTACTTATAGTGTTAAATATATATTTTGCCTGGCCTGTGGGCCAGCAGTGGAGGTATTTATTTACCTGGTTGAGAATTAGGTATATAATTTGTCCTGCATTCCCCCCGTTGCTATGGCCTGTACCATGGTTTGGTTCACTCGGCTGTGTGAGAGAAGCAGTTCAGTCTGGTTTAGACAATATACAGACTGAAAAATGAATGAACTAAACTAACAAAGGAAAAATTAATTTGGGCCAAGTTGTAGGAAAATATGCCACATAGAAACTAGAACCCCAATATTTAGGAATAGTCAGAATTGTAACATACATAAATGAGCTGCATGAAGTGTTCAGTGGGGAGAAAAAGCACAGGTGAACCTTGTGCAGTGCCAGTAAACCTGCTGGCTGTTCAGAAACCCGTCTCCTACCTGTAGGCGGCGCCGTTGATCTCAGGGTGAATTTGTGGCTGCTGTTGCTCAATCACTCCCCAGGGTGCCGTGGTGATGAAGAAATCTTTGTTGATGCAGTTTCTTAGACTATCCGGAATTCGACCTGCGGTGGACAAGATTGAACCATAGGTGAGGTGAGTAAGAGAAAACGAATCCCAGCAACAGAATCGTTAGAATGCGTGTCTGGATACCAGTAATGGCTCGGCGTATTTCTGTGGCGGCGGCTTCTCTCATCTCCAGCGATGCCTGTTCGCNTACCAGTAATGGCTCGGCGTATTTCTGTGGCGGCGGCTTCTCTCATCTCCAGCGATGCCTGTTCGCTGTACCAGGCAGTGTGGGGCGTGCAGATCAAGTTGGGGGTGTCTTTCAGGGGGCCCTGGGAAAAACTATTCAGCAGAAAGATGGAAAAGAGAGAGAGTGGGTGATGGAAGAGGACGGAAATGGATAATCATTCTTAAAATAGATTTCTGAGATTTTATCCATCTTTCTTCTTCGGTTATTTGTGTGAATTAGCAGTTACAGTTTACACATGATTGTTTTCATAAATGCAAAAGTTAATCTACGTTAAATAATTTATTTATTGGATTACTGAATGAAGTTTAAGAATGAAATGCAATATCAGGGAACAAGCTGAATTATCTTCACCTGAAAGGCTCGGACTCATGGACGTCCAAGGCAGCACCCCGTATCCTGCCTTCCTTCAAGGCCTGAGCCAAGGCTTTCTCATCAACTAGACCTCCCCGTGCTGAGTTAACCAGGAAAGCACCTTGACGCATCTAAACACGCATACACATACACACATGAAGCACTAAATTAATTTAAAGTCTTGATAACAGAAGTTTTCACCATGTAAAATGTCAAAAATGGAGCTGTGAGATCCTGCTGTCATCAGATCGATGGTGCACAGGAAAGAAGTTGTGCAAGTTTTATCTCCAAGACCCAACAAAAGGAAAATAAAATATTTCAGAGAAAAAAGATGAGATAAAGTTATTTCCAGGAATTTTTACTTTCAGGACATAAGAGAAAGTAGTGTTAATGAAGATGAATGCAGACACATCTGGTTTCTTCAAAACCCAGATAACGTAATTAATTTTTAAGTAGACAGGTAAAACGTGATTCAATTAATTCTGTGAATTCAAACTACACTGCATTTCACCTAACATCCTCCAGGTGGCAGTAGTGGTCAACAACAGACTGAGAGGCTGCTCAAGCTTAGAAAAACCTGAGTGTAAAAGAAAAATTCTACTTATAACCCTATTACACTTGGAGCCATGGAGGGCTATGTGTCTCAAGAATGAGGGTTTTAATTAAAAAGCTTCAACATAGGCAAGAATCATGGGTTACCATGGATACAGATAGATGCCTTGATCACCCAGCTGCTAATAATTGAACTGTACGGCACCTTACAATAGCTTACAGTTGACGAGCAAAGTCGACGTGTGAGTCACCAAGGAGGAGGAGATTGTACGTTGAGTACCAGGCTGAGATAACAGTCAATGTTCTCCACCTGTTTGATGGTAAAGTCGTTGATGAGGTGGTGGTTGTGTTCGTTCAGGTTGCAGTGCAGCGAGACGCAGTCACTCTGGTATAGCAGGTCCTGCAGAGTGTAGACACGCTGGACACCCAAGGATCGCTCCAAGCCATCCTGGAGGTAGGGGTCATAGAAGACCACGTTGAAGCCGAACGCCTTGGCCCGGATTGCCACGGCCTGGCCTGAACGACCTGCAGGAGGCACATGATGGGACGAAAACCAGTCAGATTTCAGGTTTAATGATGAGGTTTCAGCCAATGCATTCATTCCTAAACGTGAATAGGAATAAAAACCTCCCGCAATAAAAACCCAAAGGAGCTCACCGAAGCCAATTAAGCCGAGGGTCTCGCCTCGGATCCTGGCTGCGCCTGACGCCACCTCACGGATCTGCTCCACACTCTGGACCCGCGTGCCCTCCCGGAGAGCCTGGTAGAGCCAGGTATTTCGCCGGTACAGGTTGAGGATGTGACAAAGTGTGGAGTCTGCTGTTTCCTCGACAGCTGCTGAGGGAATGTTACACACCGCTATGCCTGGAAAAGATGGAGAAAGAATAAAAGGACTGGTAACTGGTAAAATATGACCATTAAAAGCATATTTCTCAAAAAATCCATGTCAGATAGCGCACTGAAATATGATAATATAAATGGTGGATATCTCACTAAATCCTATTTTCACAGCAAACGTGTCAAAGGGGCCATATGGCACATTGAGAGGAAGAGTTTATATCAGCTGTAACATCTGCACATTATATGTTCTGTTTATGTAATAAATTATCCCTGATTCATGTGTATGTGCAGTCAGTATAGCAGAATTTGGTTTAGCCTTCATCCTAACATTTATTCTGGCCACTACATCTGTTGTTATCCTTAATGTATGTTTAAAAAATGAATATACTCTTAAATGATTAAAAAAAAAAGTATTAAGTCTTTGTTCACTATTCTCAGCATATGAGCATTTATTTATTTATACATATTTTTGAGTCAGTAATATTTAAGAATATACCATAAGGTGTAATAAATGCAGACTCTGATGCTGTTGTGCATGGTTTTAATGTATTTGACCGATATGTTTGTGTATTTCTAATAACGTTTTTGATCCTGAGGAAAAACAGTCTGCGGGTTGAAATTTTTCTTTTTCTCCGGTTTGCTCAGCGTTGGTGCCTGTATCTTCATCTCACCGAGTTCTCCGGCAGCCTTGATGTCGATGTTGTCGTAGCCGCTGCCGATGCGGATGATGATGCGGAGGGCTTTGAACTTTTCCAGATCCTCTCTGGTCAGCGTGATGGTATGGTACATCATTGCTCCTACAGCCTCATTCAACACCTGAGGAGAAAGAGGAAGACATCTTAAGCATCATCACCATCACTGTCATTTATGCCAGTAATTGCTCAACAACCACCTAGTCTGGGCTGGAAATTTATCCCCACATGGACTGTGATATACATTTTAATCATCTGGATTCATAGCATAATTACATTAGCATTGCTATTTTAATTATTATCTTTCAAGCTATCAACTTCAGATTCTATAACATTATGTATGAGCAGCTTGTCATCACCATAAATGAGCTCACTTTCTCCTCCTCCCATTGTGCCCAACCTGAGTTTATGATTGCTATTCTTCATCTAAATGCAAATGGATTGTTTATGTGCCCTAAAATATGAGTGGCTGTGTATGTGTTTATAATGACTGCTTGCCAAAGTCGTTTTTGTCACAATCCATTCATTCTGACTACAGGCAAACAAGGTTAAAGTGGATGCAGGCAGAGCCATAAAGCAGAGTGACAGCTGCTGAGATGCAAAGAAAGCAAAGTAAGAATCCCCTGCAAGCAACAGAGTTTAAATAACAGGCTTAAATTCACAACCTGCTAACGGCATTAACCCAAACGAGCTGGATTAGCACGGCCATGAATTTCTGGTACTAGTAAAACTAATGATGTAGGTCCTTTAAAACTGTAGTCACATTTTATAGGTTACCGCTGTATTTTGAAAATACTGAGAAAATGACCTAACATGGCATTTTTACTTAAATGGATGTAACATGAAGCATTTTGCAATCAGAACCTTCCATCAAACCATCCAACTCATTTTGTAATTAAAACAGCTCCTCATTAGCTCCAGTTTAACGTTCTCCAGTAAACGAGGAACAATTTCAGCGCATTGCTATGACCAGCCTCCTCTTCCTCCTCCTCCTCCTTCTTACCAAAGCAGCACTTCAGCAGCAGGGGAATTACTCAGTGACGAAACCATTAGACTTGAACTGGAAGAGTGGGGCAAGTTAATGGGCTGAAATATTATTACAAGGAGGATACAGAGGAGGAAGAGGAAAGATGATAGTTCTACATTGAAATGAAGTCTAATTATTCAAGAATCCTTGCTGTGTCAAATAAGTGTAAAGATAAAGTAAAGATTTTTGCAGAGAATGAATGTCTCAAATTTCTTTTCATAAAATTGTATTTTTAAAAAGCTAATAAGAATAATTGCTTTAAAGTAGTATATGATATTGAACTCAGAGTATCAGTGCTGATACTGTTAGTTTTATTGAAACCTATTCACTCTTGCGCTCAAAGGGGGTAATTCATAAAAAAATAAAAATAAAAAACTTATAGTAACTCCACAGAAAAGTGAAATTGACATGTTAAAGCAACAAAGGAAACCTAAATTTGCTGCTTTAGAGTTTGGCATTGTAAGAAAGATAAGAGATCCACACACCCGGAGTTTGGTGCCCAGGAGGTGTGTGTGGTGTGTGTGTCTGTGTGTGTGTTACATTTAACAGAGAGATATAGAGCACAGCCAATGAGACTTGAGGAGAAGGCGCAGTGCCACGAGAATGTGCGTGAGATTGGATCAAAACACGTCAATACATAATACAGATAAATACACTGACTGATCAACTGAGTGGGCTTAAATATTAAATGTATTGATCACTAACAAATGTGAGATAATTACATGTTTAAAATGTCACCCAGATTTCATAATGATGAAATTTATCACCAGAATAAAACAGGTCTTAATTCCTGCATGAAGGTGTGTTTTTTTTTAATTGCTTCCCCGACATAAAGTAGGAAAGTAGGGACATATATAAGGAAATACAGTACTAGTAACACCTTTCTCAAGGCAAATGGTAAAAGATGGCGGTAACAGGTGTTTATAAATGAGGGAACATGTTGTGTGACGATATTTGCCCTTATCAACACGTTAAATCTGGCACTGTGTTTTATGAATTCCCCTTAGAGTCTATAGGCTTCAGATTTCTTGGAACAACCAAACATAAACTAATGAAAGTTCATTACTAAAAACAGAAGTTGACACAAATGAGCTGATAGATTTAAAAGCCTTTATGGAAAATTCCAGCTGGTGTGGGGTTACAAGGTATAAAAGTAAAGGTATAAAATCATATCAGGGAAATGCGATTTCTTTCTTTTTTTTTTTTTTNTTTTTTTTTTTTTTTACCGCAAAGAATCCAAGAAGTTAAAGCTGAATGGCACAGGGATGCTTTGTACCTTCTCATGGATCTCCTGTGTGGACTGAGCATCACAGAAAGCCACAGTGGCCAGATCTTTGAGGATCGGCATCTCCACCGTGCAGTCGCGCCCATCCAGCAGCGCCACCAGGGGGCGAGGGTGCATAGGCCCGTTCATAATCTGGGGCCGAATACCTGCAGGGAGAGAAGAGAGGAAGTTATTGGCTAAATATCAACACACAAACACACACCAGATCAGAATCAATACTCCTCAACTCCACTTACCCACTTTCTGACAGACACACACAAACACATATGTGCATGCACACATGATAGTGATATGACCACCCTCCCTCTTGCTGTGATCCACATTGTTACCAGGCAACAGGTACTTTCACCCCGTAAAGTCATCGCCTCAGTTATCTTATCACCCTACAGAAGCCAGCAGGCCTTCAATAAATACTTGTATGTGCGTGTGTGTGTGTGTGTTTCTGCACATGGTTGTGATCCTTCTGTACAGCTCACATCCTTAACACACTGCAGTTGTAGCCTTCAGTTAGCAAAACTCACCCAGTTCCAACACCAAAGAAAATCCGCAACTCTTTAATAATTAAATGGAGTATTTCTGTCTTTGGTTTCCCTTTAGGGACAAAAAGTGATGATAACTGCTGCTGGAAAGCAGAAATGCATGAGAAAAAGATTAATTTTTAGCATCTAGTAAATGACTGACAGACTGAACAGACATGACAAAAGAATAAAGGATAATAAAACAGTGTGGACCCAAATTCTGCTGAAAAAAGAAGGAAGGAAAAGAAAAAGGAAAGGAGGGGAGCCACACAGTACCACTCTCTGGCTCCCTGCTGCCTGTTGTCATGGTGATTAGAGGATTTGGGCAGGATTACGAAATATTTTATTTAGTGGCATCTGCGCTGCTGGAGAGGACAAGCGTTCGTTCTCCCTCTATCTTTCTATCCATCTCTCTCAATATGTGTGTGTGTGTGTGTGTGTGTGTGTGTGTGTGTGTGTCTTCTAGTTTCAGGGAGCAAAGACAACCTTATGAAATACATACAGTACATACGTTAACATATGTGCATCAAAAAGATCAGACCTGTCTTTGAAAAACATAAGATGCATATAAAATGATAAAACAAAAAAAACAAACAAACAAAAAAAAAAAAATTGTTCAGCAAAAACATAAATTTTACATAAAGATAAATTTTAGATGGTTCTCTGAAATTACCTCTTCTGGTTATGACATACAATTTCAGTTCCATGTTTGTGCAATTTTATTCTGTTACTTGCTGGTGATTTAATCGTTCATGTTTGTTTTATAATATTACTTTGCTTTGATGTTTTGTGATAATGTTGATTTGGGGGATTTATTCCTGCTTTTTAAGGCACAAATAGAGATTATTTTTCTATCTTATTATCATCACGGAGTGCTACTCATACAAGCAATACTTTGTCAACACACAAAAGGCAAAAATTATGAGAAATGGAGGAAAATGAGGAAGAAAAGATGGTGGCAAATATAATATTGTTAAAGTGAGCTTGATCTTTCTTTTCCTTTTTAAGCTAAAAGTTAGAAGTAAACATTCTTCTCACTGGAAGACTTTTGTGTGTGTGTGTGTGTGTGTGTGTGTTCTTGGGTGAAGGGAACCGTTCACACACACACCTATGTTGCCGTAGCTCATCACACTCATGCTGACTTCATTATTATTACAAAATACTTTGTTGTCACACACAAGGAAACCTATTATCACTCAAAGAGACATAACCATAGGTGACACGGAAATACACACACAGAAATATATGCTCTCTCTCACACACACACACATACAAATAAGAAGCAGGTGGCGGAAAAAAGCAGCATCACTCGTAGGAAGTAGGTCAAGATACTGTTGATTAATTATTTCCTGGTGGCTAATAGCTTTTCTCCAGACTAATAAGGCAGAACGTGGCACTGCACTAAACACATGATGAATCTGCAGCTAATTAACTGCTAACAAGCCTCTTAATGAGAGTCTTAACGACTCTGATACCTGGCCAGTGATTTGGAGGAGTTCATTGGTTTTGGGCGTCTTTTCTTAGTCGCTCAGCCCAACAAAATAACCCATCTGCAACTGCAAATGACACTATTTGCTGTACATGAGTAAATAAGTTTATGTTATGCTAATATCATGCACCAAATGTCTTGAATATGTAATTTTAATGGAGAGAAAGTCATTCCCCCCCNCCCCCCCCCCCCCAAAAAAAAAGCTACAAATGTAAGGCCAACTGTTTTTTATAATCACAAAGAAAGAAACAAGCTGTGATGCTGTCTTTAACTTTAATATCACACACACACACGCACACGCACACACCAGCTGTTTTTGTTTACCAGCTTCTGGCCTCACTCCACCAGGGATCCTCCATCATAACAGAGTTAATGAGATTTTGGTAGCTGTTTTCTTGCACAACCAGCCTGATCACCAGTGGTACAAAGTAATAAAAATAATTGCACGACACACTTTTACTTCATTACGTATTTTCAGTACAAATTCAAATAAATTCTTCAAAAGGTAACGTGTTTGTTGTGAATTCTCCATATCCAGAGTACGTTAGCGGCGTAAGATGTATTAACACACGTGGAAGATCAATACATTCCTCTGATGACTACATGAATCAGATGATAAATTCATTCATTTTTTCACTATACAGAGGATAATGGTACTTGATTTAGAGATGATGCAGGTTATGTTTGTCGCATTTAGGTTGTTAAAAATTGCCGATTAAGTTAATAATTTGATTTATTTTAATTAGTAATAATGAAGCGCTCTCAAAACTACAGATGGAATCTGTACAAAAAAAATTTACTTTTTCTTTCAATACTTAAGTACATTTTAAAATAATCATATGTTTGATACTTAAGTACAATGGCTCCTTAATTAGCTTTACTCAAATTTTTTTTCCTAATGGGCAAATTTTACTTGTAACAAACTAATTTTTTAATGAGTTCTACTTTTCCTCAAATAAGGCTTTCCAGTACTTTATTCATTGCTGCTAATCACCACTGTGCCGGCGCTGGAGAGAGGTCGAGCAGAACCCAATATCATTCTAATTACGGCTGGAGTGAAAAGGTTGTTTTGAATTGTTTGAATTCCTTAAATAATCAAAATCATCAGACTGTAATAAACTGCACTAAGCTCGGCAGTGTTCTCGCAAATTGTAAGTTACCAAAAAACATTTGTCACAACCGCGTGAACATCCATTCATACATACAGCTATAGAGAAGCCAAATGATGCCTTCAATTTTTTCAAGACACTGAAAGTCTGAGAGGAATCTCTTCTACAACTTAAAATAGATTTAGCATATTACATAGAAATAAATGTACATAATAAGTAATATTTTAGCATTGCATCTGAAGGTTCTTATAATTGTAAGAAGGCAGCAAGACAGGCATTAATAACATGCCTATTCATTAATCATTTTAGTTGTTTAGACATCACTGGTATGCACATCTTGATGTGACTGCATTGAACCTATATTTGTGTCATGCAGGAAAAGTTACAGAAATGCTACTAGATTAGGGGAAGCAAATAGTGGTTCATGGGCCAAATCTGCTCCATGAACAAAAATAACGCGGCCCTCTGACAAAATCAGAAATGCTACTTTAAGAAGAGGACATCAAAACTGCCCACTGTAAGTGTGCACTGTTGCCATCTAGTGGCAATATTTAATTCCTAGTAAAAGTGTGCTCTGTCTTCATCCAGGTATAATACAGTATAATCAAGGAATTTCAGATAATTTGTACATTTTGTGGAATGCATTCGCTATGTTTCGCTACAGACTGTAATCTATTTTTTTTGTCTGTACTGTACTTCAGGAAAAAATGTAGGTAAGACAGGGATTGGGTTCGGCTAATTTATATGACGTGCTGAGTAATCAGAGTATGAGGAAGAGACTGCCAGGTGAGGAACTGCAAAATGCATGCAGAGGTGGCTTACCCTGATTATACTATTTAGATGTCTGTATAAATCAATTTACAATTGTATCTAGATCTGTTACTCTGAGTAAGAATTGTCTATTTATGCCGATTCAGATGTAATTATGGTGTTAAACTGACATTTGAAAAAAAAAAGAAAAATCAATTTATTACTTAAACCGGAGAATAACCAAAGTTTTAACATGCACGTTAACATAGTGAGTGACTTTCAGACTGGAAAAGGAGACCAGAAGGCAGAAAATGAGGAAACACATTGAATTACTCAGCCAATGTGAAGCTTGATCCACATTCGCCAGTTTAGACGAGGGAGGTGCTAACCTCCCCACTCTGATCACTCTGCAGCAGGTGTGATGGCAGTGTTTATGGACCAGCAGTCCAGCATGAGAAAACTGATTTAGCCTGCTTGGTGATCTGTTTTATAGCTGAACCTAAACGGAGCGGTTCACACTTTGCAGTTCTGCATTCTGTCTGCCTCTCTGCTCCTTTTAATTAACTCTATTTCTTTACGTTTCTCTTCTCTCTCTCTCTCTCTCTCTCTCTCTCTCTCTCTCTCTCTCTCTCTCTCTGTTTATGCTTGTTTCTCTTTCCAGCTGGGTCAGTACCACTTTGGGGATTTTGGCAGCTTGTTTGCTGCCCCACGAAGCCAGGCCCTGAACCTCGACAATAGGAAATGAAAGCAAAGGTAGAAAATCTCCCTGTCCAAATAAAACCAATCCCACTCCACACCAGACAAAACACTAGACTCACTCTTATGGGAGACAGAAATGGATAAATGTTCTATGCAGCTATTTTACAAGAACCTATTTGCTTTTGAGTGTACCTCTATGAGCAGTAGACCCAACATGGTTTATATTAGGCAGTAGGACATTTTTGGCAGATACTCTTTTAGATAGGAAATACAAACTGCTTTTGCCAATTTCCTGTTATTGTACTCAAAGTATTTATCATAGCACAACAGTCAGCATTGTCTATATGCCAGCTAGTATTAGACAAACAAAGCCAGCAGCTTGGTTAACTGGTAAACGTGAACTCTGATGACAGTGACACCTTGAGAGCCGTGAACAGCCTCATCCAGTGGAGGTCCACAGAGGTCACATGCTGTTACATCCCTCAAGGGAAGCTAGAGCAGAGGTTGATACCGGGCTTTAGCCAACGCTAATCACAATCTGGACGATTCTCCATGGAGTATGAAAACTTTTGGCAGAGCTGGCAAGAGCGTTCTCAACCACAAATGGATTACAGATGTTCCATGCTAAAAAGCCTTTTTGGATCCTGACAACAGAAATAGATGTGGTCTTTTTAAATGTAAAATAGTAGCATTCATGTATATGTCTCTCCTTAGAGAATATGATCTGTTGTGTAATTCTCTCATTTGGAAGGGCTGAACTGAAAAAACAGCTCAGAAAGCTCGGATGCCAGATTCTGTGAGTCAGAGTTTGCATAGGGAGAAGGATCATTTCCTAAATAGAACATAAACAATCAATGAAACAAAACAAACCTTCAACTAAAACCTGTATTTCTCCCCTTGGGTTTGGAAACCAAAATTAATACGACACTCCATCAATTATCTTGATTTCTTTATAAACTCAAGCTATATTTCCTAGCGATGTATTGTAACAGATCATGTGGTTTCATAGTTTTCTAACATGACTTGGTTCGGTTACAAAGACTATTTCATTTGGAGGTTAATGCNCTCCCCTCCCCATGGATTTGCTGTATTTGTGGGTTGTTTGTGAGGCTGCTCCAGACAGCAGCCTGGACTCAGAAGGGTACATGTCCACTTTGGGACCTCAGAGTTGTATTAACTTACCTGCGCTATTGTGATTTCCTGAATAATTATACTGTGTCCTCTGCCATCTCAAATCTCTGTTAATAGCGTTCTGTAACAGATTAGCATCCTCACATACAGGACAGCGAGGCACTTTGGAGACTCTCTTTTATATTCTGATCTCTGTTTTGACTGACTGAACACCATTATGTGACTTCTAGCTAACTGCTAACAACAACCCATTCTTTACAGTTTCTCTTTGCGCTTTTTCAATCCATTTTCCACCTCCCTCAGCTATAAAGGTGATGAAAGCCATGACTGCTACAGCTCCATATTACTCATATTGGCGTGATACATTCCGTGGACACTCACACACCCGTCTGGAACAATAAAACAGGAAAAAAAGGGAAGTGAGGAAGATTTTCCATGGCAAGGTGATGTCAAGGCCACTACAGCAGTTGCTAAGTTGACAGTAGAGAGAACTACACTTTTCTGCAGTTGACATGGAGCCAAAATGGGCTCAACGGGCTTAGGACCAACAGCTGGCTCTGGTTACCTAGCAACTCCCAAGGTGGTGGGATAGGCCAAGAGGAAAAAGAGGGAGCAGCTCTCATTGGCCTAGCAGGTAACTCAAAAGGCTTTCCTTTCTTTGTGGCAAGTGCATCAGTGAGAAACATATTGAATGCTGTCAAAATCTTGCCATGAAATGACAATTTGCAACATCCCACCCAACCTGGCAACCCAAACCAGGAGCGAGGGGTCCGAGGAGC
The DNA here is from genome assembly GCA_014773175.1 of Lucifuga dentata. NCBI lineage: Eukaryota > Metazoa > Chordata > Actinopteri > Ophidiiformes > Bythitidae > Lucifuga > Lucifuga dentata. Next base: position 124,323 of record VXCM01000851.1, read on the forward strand.
GGCGTCCAAGCATAAGTAGTGCGGTCAGTTGGACAGGGAGGTTTTTCTTTGGTTTTTTCCAGGGAAACGTCAGGGCAGTGGAACACAAACAAGCTCAGAACACACACACGTGTGTGCGCACACACAGAAACAGGAGTTTGGCTGCAGTTATTTTCACACATAGCCACAGACTTTAACCATTAACGATCACACTACAATTACAATGGATTCACACATATTGTTGAGTCAAATGCTCAAGTGGATCCGCAGCTTTCAATTCTCTGTTCAACTCAAACAACCATCACCGGACAGTATGTTCACTTCTCACCAGGGCTGTGAATCGATTAAAAAACATTAACCAATTAATCACACAGATCTCTGTAATTAATCGCAGAAACTTGCAATCATTATACATTGAATCGCCAAATTAATGTAGATTAATTCCGTTTGAAATCCCTGTTTTATAAGCATTATTAAACTGTTTCTTTAGTTTGTCACAGAAACAAGAGAGCAACTGAATAGATTTGATTTATTTTATCTTACAGGAGTAACTTTATTTTGTAATGGATTCTTTGCACTTTTCATGATATACTTTCTTTTGGGTTACTAACACTTCTATTGCATTCAGAGAAGTAACTACCTTGGTTGATATGTTAAAAGATGTACAGTACATATGCTATTCATGGCTGCAGCCACAAGGTGGTAACTGGTAAAGTCTGACATGTTCTTGCTGTAAGGAAAATCATCTTATTCTGAAAATATGACTTTGTTCAAGGGGAAGTTTGTCTTATTCTGAAAAGACTGAATTCTGTTAGTGTCGGGTTAGCTTGAATGTATTCCACACAGCAACGCAACGCAGTAAAGCTAAAGTGAGACTAAAAGGCTGTGATGTTATTTTTGTTGTTTACCGTATATACTCAAGTATAAGCCAAGTTTTTATTACCAAATTTCACAAAGTAAATTGGGGGGTTGGCTTACACATGAGAAATTCAAATTTTGATCCCAAAGAAGGAAATTTCCAGGGGTGGAACTACTACCCATTACCACTACCATGGAAAATAGTTTTAATCATACCTTAGAATGAGATAGTTCCTGACAAAACATCTTATCCAACACATTTTGTGGTGGTCAGTAAGCGCCGTTGTGATTGGTCAAAGACAAAAGAAGGACCAATCAGAGACAACCTTATAAAAGCGTTGTTTCATATACTGGTACGATACTGTACATTAAACAGAGCAGGACTGGAATGAAATGTTTGGTGATTCAGACAAGGAAGACGAGTCCGGAAAAGTTAATGTCAGCTAATGTCAGTTATGGTAAGCAGCTGTTTACTGGTACCGATAAGTGGATTATTTTCAGAAAATCACAGGAATACTGTGATAATACCCAGAAAAACAGGTCATTTGCTAAACAAATAAATTGATGGAACAACATTGGGGGTCGGCTTATATACGGGTTTCTTTAAAAATCTAAATTTGCAGGTCAAAATCAGGAGGTCAACTTACTGTATACTCAAGTATATACAGTACTTGTTTTTGATGAATAAAGCCACATCTCAGTTAAAACGACACTGGCGAGTGACTGAGTTTGTGTGGTTTTAGCATGAGCGTATAACGTTTGCCACAGGAAGTGGGGGAAAAACGAAAACATTAGCATAGCCTCAGGAAGTGAAAACACGGATGCATTAATAGCGTTAATTTTTTTTTTTTTTTTTACGCGTTAAACAGTCCACATTAATCGCAAAAATTAAAGCGTTAATTTCCCCAGCCCTATTTCTCACGCCATGTACATGCTGACAAGAATCCAGTGTCTGTGCGTGTGTGTTCATGGGAGTGTGTGCCTTCTTGAGTGTGTCTATGTCCGGCATCTGGAGAAAGAGGGAAGGTGTAATCACTGTTTTGTTTTTGTTTTTTTCAAACTTTCCTTCCTCAAGCCCCGACTGGACCCTATCAGTGCCCTGCTACACCACCCAAAGCACCACCACCCCATCTTCTTTCTTGTTCCACTATGAGGACATACAAAGACCATGTTTGTACTCCTCTGCCCCCCCTCCCCCAAACTTATCACCACCCAAATGACTAGCCAAGAGGGGTGAGGGAGGGAGGGAGTTCACCGAGANGGGGGGGGGAGGAGAATGTAAGAAAAACAATCCGTCACTCTCCTCTTTAAATCTTGTCTTTTGTGTTTCATTTATGCGGGTTGCAGTTTGCAAAAGCCAACCGGGGTCTGAAGACAAAAGCGTTTCTCACTGTAGGTAAATGGTGGATGGTGGTAGAAATGTCACATCACCGGAAATTTGATCACTTTTGTTTTTGGACTATTTGTCAGACTAAATAGGAATTTTAAAGAACTAGTAATGGGCACTTTTCCCTTTTTTCTCACATTTTACATGCTGATCAATTGATTAATTGTGCACATAATCCATAGATTAATCAATAATCCAATTAAACATTATTCCCAGCCCTGAAGTAGACACACATGCAGGCAAGAGATGGAGAGCAAGAACTGTTATAAACACTCACACAAAATTAATTATTAGTCACATAAAACATATCGTAATTTGTCTGTGACCTTTAACCTTTCATATAACAGCACATCTGATCTCACCAAAGCTTCCCATGTTGGTGTGCAGAGTTTCCTGGTTTCAAACCAAGGAAACAGTGACGCACTCCAAGGGGCGCTTGCCTTCATGCATGCACACACACACACACATTAGGGGGCACACACTGTTTTCATGACACACTTCATTGCAAAAACATAAGAGGCTCATTAGCCTTAAAGCCAAATCCACCCCGANCCCCACATCTCCTTACCATCACACACACAACAGCCTTTATTTTTATCATGGATGAGTACAAACACACACACACACTTACACACGCACGCACACACACACACAAGGACGGACAACATGAAGCATGCTCCTTGCCTGGGAAATGTTGTCTCCACATTCTTCAAATCAGGGGCTGCACATGTCAGCTGTAAAGTGGTGGAGAGTAAAAAAAAAAAAAGTGGGCGTTGGGGGGGTTTTCAAACAGTTTGCCCTGGGGTTATCCTCTCCTCATCACCTCTTCCTCCAGCCTCCTCCCTCCCTCTCTCTCCCTTTTCCCCTGTCTTCCTTCTCTCTCTTTTCTTCCTCTCCCAAAAGATGTTTCCAAATCTGCCCTCCTTCGTCACCTCACTCCCAGAAGCTCCATTTCTTTTTCCAAGACGATGTCAGCCTTGAGGGGAAAAAAAATGGAAGGTGGCACAGGGGGTAGGGGTGAGGGGGATGGGGGAAGCAAAGAGCTACGATCGTCACCCCGTATGGAAGCAGCGCCTTTAACTCCTTTTATCTCCAATGGGGAGGAAAAAAAAAAAAAATTGGATCCTATTCGTCTTCAGCCAGCGCTCGCCTCTTGCTGTTTTGCCACTTCTCACACTCTCCCTCCCTTCTTTCCGCCGCTTCAGCCAGATCACTTGTATCTTTTCTCCTCTGCTGTCTTTTCTCTGCTCTGTCTCTCTCTTCTCTCCCTTTACGCCAGGTTTGGGCTATTCATCCGCATGTCAGCCTCTCTCCGTCAGCCTTTTGTTGCGAGTCACAGTGAGAGAGAGAGAGAGAGAGAGAGAGAGAGAGAGAGAGGGAGGGGGTTGGAAAAGACGAAAAGACAGAGAAAACAAATGGTGCCACAGCTATGCAAAAGGAAAAGGGGAGGCAAATAAAGAAGAAGGGGAGAGAAAAGAATCTTTGAAGAGCACCAGTCAAAGGGAGAGGTGCAGCGCTCCTGGCACACGTATGACTCCCTCTTCCATTCCCTCCAACCTTCCCTCTCGCTCAACATATTTTCCTTCTCTCTTTCTTCTCCCCTCCCTTGATTTCACCCGCTCCACTCCTCTCCCTCCCTCTCTGGCTTTCTGTTTCATTATTTGTGATCTGGCCTTCATGGTCTTTTAAAACCGCANTACTTTCACTCTCCCTCTTGATTTCCCCTCTATAATTTTCATCCTCACTCCCTCCTCTCTCTCTCTTAAAATGAGGACAAACAGATTGCTTTTGCCATTAAATACCTCACTTCTAAGCCTCAACACGAGAATGTTGCTCAGTGGGGACATCGATACCTCCGCAAAGGACGGACATGTAGATATAAACATAGTGAGTGAGAGGTAATTACTGACCGTACGAGGATAAAGAAGCTGAGGTGTGCACTCTCACACAGAATACAACATGCAAAGACCAAAAATCTTTGACTATGGTAATAAATCTGGACACACACCCCTGCCACAAGTGTGTGTTATAGTGGTATCTGCACTTGCAGAAAACACTCCATCGATTTTTTTTTTCCCCACGTAACCTTACAGTGACACTTGGGTAAATCCGTTCTGGAGTTTAATCGAGCCTGAGCTAACACAGGACTAACAGATTAACATGTTTACTACTAAACTATTGTATACTGACAGACACATTAGCAGGATTAACAGGTTAAGAAGTCTGCCTCGCTTTCCAGGCCATCATATGGAGCAACAACAACTTTTATGGAGGGAACTGAGCCTAACTGATGTTACACATTTACAATTCACTTCAAAATTCTAATAACAACAAAACTATTCTGCGTCTGGATCTGCATCTAGGAAATTCATAAAACGCAGTGTCAGACTTAATGTGTCGACAAGTATCTCCATGGCAAATATTGTCATGGAGCCATGTTCATTCATAAATGGCTGTTACTGGCATCTTTTAGCATTTGCTTTCAAAGTTAAGACTTGTTTCAGTCTGGTGTTAAATTTAAGGTATGAAATCTCAACTTTACTCATCTCACATATGTTAGTTATCAATAAATTTGATATGTAAGCTGACTCAGTGTCAGTCAGTGTATTTAGGTGCCGAATTTTGATCCGATCTTGAACATTCTTGCAGCACTGCGCCTCTTCCTCAAGCCTCAACCACAGCGCTCTGTGTCGCTCTCTCATATGCAAAAACACACACACCACACACACCTCCCGTGCTCCAGACTCCCAGTGTGTGGATCTCATATCTCCTTTATATTAATGTCAATCTCTTAAAATGCAGACCTCAAAAGCAGAAACTACAGGTTTCCTTTGCTGATTTAACATGTCAATGTTTCTTTGACAAAAGAGGAAGCAGAATAAAACGTGGCTTGTATATGAAGCAGCTCATTAACACGCCGATCTCCACTGGCTTTTACCTGTGACATCATTACAACAAAGCGTCAGTTTAATGAATTCCCTGCATACTGATTGCCTGAATTTTTTTTTAATCTGGACTTCAGATAGGAATTGTAGAAATCACCACTGAGTTATGGCCATTTAATTGTTAAGCTGGTGTAATGCCACCTACAGGCCAAATGCCATTAAAGTTTGCAGGATCATCCAGAACTAAACTGTGAATGCATCATTTCATAGCTTTGGTAGTTTATGTGAAAACAAGTCACATCTGTGACCATTTGCCATCCAATTACAGGAAAATGGGATAGAATACAAAAAAATAAAAACAGACAGATTCTTTTAGGCTCATCCAACTATATTATATACCAAATTTAATGAAGAGTGGATGAAATGTGTTGCAGAAGTGATAAATGTCTTAACCATCTTATAATTCAGGAGTTATATGTTGCAAGAGAAGGAGAATTGTAAGACAAAACTGTAAACTCCTTTATAAATGGTGGCACAATTATGCACCAAAAACTAGCCACTTGTTTCTTGACCTATGACCCCAAATTTCACTGAGATCTGTCAAGTAGTTGTTTCGATATGGTGATTGCTAACAAAACAATGGACAAATAGGACCCAAAATATAATCTCCTTAGAGGAGGTAATGAATGCATGAATGAATGATAACAGCTTATTTAACAATACATTATGTGCATTACAGCATGTTGTTGTATTGTAGCTACAGCTATTCACATATTTAAAACTCAGCAGCAGTGGAGAGGTTTTAAATGGATCCATTGAGGAGGTTTGGTTACAACATGTAACTAGAGCCCACAAACCAGGCCCAGAGTAAAGAACCTCATAAAGCCTCATTCATGAAAAAAGAAGGACCTACTGTATAATTTGACCTCTAAAATTCACCATCCCATCTGCCTCCTGTGATCTACATGGTGAACCGCTGCCAACCAATTCACGCACAAACGAGATTCTCGGGGAAACAGTGAGATGAGAGAGAGAGAGAGAGAGAGAGAGAGAGAGAGAGAGAGAGAGAGATGGCACAGCTGCAGGTGGACAGCAGATGTTGACTTTTTTTGGGGGGAGGAGATCTCAGCACATAAATTCTTACTTTCCCATTCATACGCCGTCTGTCCATCCCTCCATCCCTCCATCTTTCTTTAGCCAAATGGCCTGATTAGAGACAGAGAGAAAAGATGTAAAGGGAGTGTGAACAGGCATGCATAAAAAATACACACACACACACACGCGCGGCTCTATCCCAAGTCAGTGAAAGATGCTTCTCCATGGAGTTGCCAGTACAAACCATAAAAAATGGATTAACCTGCAGCAAAATACAAACACAGCTCACTCTGTTTTAGCGTGGGATATTAAAAATTCATACTATTTCGTATCAACTGACAATAGAGAGCACAAAACAAATGCTGATTAATATTTTCATATTAATCAGTGTTAACTAAATTTTTTTGTAAAATTGGATTTTAACAGCCTAATTAAGAGGTTTCATTTTTATTGGATTTTAAAGTCCTAATCCTTCTTTTTTTTTTTTTTTTTTTTTNTTTTTTTTTTTTTTTTTTTGTTAGGGCAACAGTTAATAAGTTTGAATGTTTCAGGTATGTCTTAATGATGAAAAAATCAATTTGAGAGCGATAGGTTTCAATCCTGTGTTTTTAATTTTGGTCATGGGTCGACCCTTTTGTTTTCTTAGATATGACTTTAAACTCAGGACATTCTATAATAAAATAGAAAGGATACTGAAAAAAAACTGTATGAAGGAATCAAAATCAAATGCAGATATTATATCTGTAATTTATGACCCATGCCATGTATGACTGTATACATATGTGACCACATTAAAGTCAAAAAGCTTGACTATCTAATACATCATATGAATTGCAGAAATAGAGCAAACCCTAATGAAACACAATCCCATGTCCAGCCTCGTGATCCTGAACGCGGCTGACATCTTTTTTTTAAGGAGGTAAATGAGATTCATCTGCAGCTCTAAACATTTCTCCACTTCCTCTGGTAAAACACACAAAAGAGAAAATGTCAAATTCTCTGTTGCAAAATGCTGCAACTCCTGATTTCTCACTGCAGACAGAGAACACAGTCAGCTCTGTATCTTTTTCCCACTGATTTAATGTCCATGAAGATTTCGGTTTGTCAAAATGAATAATTCAGGCTGCAAGAGAAGAGAAGAGGAGAGGAGAGGAGAGGAGAGGAGAGGAGGTTTGATGATGGGAGGGGAGTCAGAGCTTTCAACTTTTCATTTCCCTCACTTTCCATTTCTTTTCTTTCGTTTTTGAGCTGTAAATGTTGGAGAGTGTGACCTCTTCAGTCCGTCCTTCCTTCTGCCTTCAGAAGCAGCAGTTAATCACTTCAAGTCTCTTTGAAAGGATGCAGAACACTGGTTAGAAAGAGCTTTTCTTCCACAGTTTGACTTTGCCTTTCAAGGACCAGCCACTTCTATTATCTGTGTGCTGTATATGTTACTACATCTGCAAACAGACGTGACAGACTGGTGTCACACTCAATATGCTAGACACAATATAGCATAAATTAGGGCTGGGCCATAAATCAATTTAATCGATTAATTCGATTTTATGTTTTGGCGCGATGTGTAAAATGGCTGAATCGCAAAATTGAGATTTTTTTAAAAAAACTAATATCTAACTATTTTTAATGGGGGAAATGTGGCAGCAGGTTGTTCTCTGTCAAGCAAGCCCATTTTGTGCGAGTTAATCAATCGTCCATCACGTTCATTGATAGCATGCCCAAAAAACTTTCAGCAAGTCAGACATGCTGTCAAGATGCCAACAAACACTTCGACTGAAGATGAGTTCATTCCTAAAAGCGCTAAGTCACTTCATTGTGTCAATCATTTGGAAGTGATTTTTTTTTTGCACTTCATGATGTCGAGCAAACCAACATCGTATGTAAAGTTTGTAGGAGCTGCAGCTACTAAAGGTAACAGCACTTCAAATGTATTTCAGCACCTGTGACACAAACAGTGGGGGAAATGCAGCACTGCGAGATGCAGTTACTGCAGTCGCAAAGCGCCAGCGAAAAAGCAAATGATGCCAGCGAAAAAGCAAATGATGCAGCTAACAATGATGTTAGCTGCATCATTTTCCAGTGTCATCGCATATGATAAGGGGGTCTTCCATACAGTGGGGATATTGTAGCATGTCAGAGCCTCAAGCCAGAGGCAGCAGACAGGCTTGTGTTCCTTGCAAGGAACCTGTGCATTGCTGTAAAAACCTTTTTGTTTTGCAAGTTTTTGTTTAGAAAGCCCTACAATTTTATTTAAAAGTATTATTATAGTTTTTATCTATGTATAAAGACAGAATCTCTGTCTGTAGCATCAACATCTCTAGAACCTGGCACTCTATGAAGTTGAAATTCGGCAGGTTTATTGTGTGACTGCTACAGTATGACTGCTTGTTGATCGAGCACTATGATCCATGGAGAACGGTATCTCGCTTCTGTATATGCTGAAGGTGTATGATGGAAGTGACAATAAACAATAAACAATATTATTGCTCCGGGGCCCAAAGACGTACAGTGTCGCGTGTGAAGTTGTTTGGATGAGCGGTTCTCGAATTGAGTTGTGCTGGTAAAAAGTAGTCCATGCAGCGGGATATGCTCTGGTTGCGGCAGTATATGCTTATGCGGACATTTATGGCAGGCTGCGGCGCAAACCACAAAGTCTGGCCCTGTTCAAACAGGTACGTTTTCAGACGGCACTACCCTAAATTATTTTAATACAGAAAATACTTATTTGAATTATGGCTTCATCTTTTCGTCTTCTTTTTTTTTTAGTTACAGTAGTTTTGGAGGAAAAACAATAAAAATCGAGATTGAAATTGAGAATTGTCCATAAGTGCGAAAAAAAAACAAACTGAGATTTTATTTTTAGGCCATATCACCCAGCCTTAGCGTAAATGTAGTTTTAATAGGATGCGTATCAGTGCAGGATGACTAGCAGGTAAAAAAAAAAAAATGTAATTTCTAAAAAGCCACTGTGAAGCACTCAATCCAAAGGATAAAATCAATTGAAGAAGAATTTTCTATAATCATATATTTTCCAGGATCAACTCTTTAAATTTTCTACAATCATTTTTCTGAGAGTTCAATTTTTTAAGTTTTCAAGAATTAAATAGAAAATCAGGAATATTTTAGTCAAGAATTTTGTTTGTTTTTTAGCTAGATTTTTTTTTTATATAATTTCTTCCTAGATATCTTTTTTCTCAAAGATTTTTTCAAAATTTTTCTAGATTTTTCTGTACCCTGATTTTTTGAGACTTTTTTCTAGACATTTTAAGAAACCAGAAAAAAATTCAAACAAGTACTTTAGATTTTCCTGTCAAAATTGTTTCTAGAATCAACCTTACTATCATGTCTAGTGAAGAACTGCTTACAGTGCAGTTGTTTTAGTGGTGAATAAAAAAAACAAAACAAAACAGAAAATTACAAAAATGACTTTAGATTCCAGAAAGTTAAGTCATTGTACAAGTTTATAAATGATTTCAAAAACTCCTCAGGAAAATGTGACTAATCATTTTCCATTTTTGTCGCAAATGTAATTTGTATATGTGGCACAACAACCTTTTTCATTCATTTTTGTGGGGTTACGTAGCCGTACAGTGCCGCATCGACTTAACATGTCCTCCCCTTTCACTCGCTCAAAGATCGTATCAAAGAATTTCCATTTGTCTAATCTCCCATTGGCTTTTATGTTTTTATCACATCTTCACCTCTGCCCATTTCTGAGACTCTCGCATATAAGGCACCCTTCATGTGTCCTTGCTTTCTTTACTTTCTTTACTTTCCTGCAGACGGGCTCAAATCCACAACCACAGTCATGGATGAGTGTGCTAAGCTGGGTACGGAGTGTACTTAAAAACATATTTCTCCCATTACCACTTTAACCCCCCCCCCACACACCCC
>VXCM01000851.1:134437-162095 GCA_014773175.1 Lucifuga dentata
AGAGAGAGAGAGAGAGAGAGAGAGAGAGAGAGAGAGAGAGAGAGAGAGAGAGAGATTATGAGGGAATATTAAGAACAACATCTGGTGGGAAGAGGAACTGCACTGTAAACAGTCCACACACACACGCTTGTGTACAACACTTAGATAAAATGCTCCCATTTAATTCAGTAGCTGTGGCACAAGACAAAAGCACCATTAAAGCAGTCTCTCAAATCAGAAAGAAACATTTCTTTAGGCAGCAGACTGAACAGCACGTTAACAAAATCAACTTTTAAGCATCAGCCTAGATTAAGGTCACAAAGTCTAGGTTCTAATTTCATCTCCACGGTGAGTCCAAGGTTGACTGACAGCTGTCGGTGCCCTGTTTCCCCTCCCCCACCTTGCAATATCATCAACAGCAGGGGTCTCTCTCTCTCCCTNTGCCCTGTTTCCCCTCCCCCACCTTGCAATATCATCAACAGCAGGGGTCTCTCTCTCTCCCTCTCCCTCTCTCTCTCCCCTTAATCCTTCTCTCACTGTAACAACAGCCCATGGCTTTGACCCAGACCCTGTTAATACACAATCTGCCATCTTCAGAACTAACGTATCCAAATCCTCCCCCCATCATCATACCAGCTCTTGAGCCAGGAGGAAAATTGGGGCTACTGTGTCACACAGAGTGTAGTGACCTGCGCTGGCATCAGGTCACCTGGCCAGAGTCCAAGGACGTGAGCCAACACGCTCCGCAGGGTGGAAGTAAAGGAGTGGAAGTTCCACACTGCCATATATGGTCTTATTTGTGCGTGTGGGGGTTGGGAGTAATTCCTAGTCAGCAGTACATAGATGAAATTTTGCTTGAGGGTGGGGTATCTGTATTTACATGAGGGCTGGTAGCTCAAAAAGAAATCCTTCCTGGTTGTGGGTGCAACTCACTAGAGTAACTAATGAATTGTCAGAGGTTGTTTAGCATCAGGAGGCATCATACACTCCCAACTAATTGGATTTTGTGGAATGAAAAGCCATTATGTTACTGCTGTTTCAATGTAATTGATCTACCTGACAAAATACAACATGAAATTTTTGCTGAAAAGTTGAACAATTTTCGGTTCAAAAACATTTCCCTTTGAAAAAAAAAAGCAACTAAAATGAGGCATAAAAGGAAGCAAATTAAACTGATTAATTAATGCTTTCTTCTAGATGTATTCTCTCAGCCAACCACTTTGTTAAAAAATGCAAAATTTAAGCATGCAGCGACTTGAACCAGTGGAAACCCTGCCTAAATTTGCACCAAAATCCACGTTGCCTAGCAACATACAATTTTGGAAAATGCTTTCTGAGCAGCTTTATGCCCCTGTCCATTAACAGATGAAATTACTAAAGCAAAATGTCAGCCACATGCAAATGAGATCTATTTTGCTGACTCTGTGTGTGTGTGTGTGTGTGGTAAAATTGAGGAGAAAAAAAAAAACATCAATATTAAACCCCATGCCTATGTCTCAGCAGCAGCCCACTTTAACAGCCAAGCAATGGGGATTGTTTAATTCTCTTTTTTTGGGCCTAAAAATCACAGAGCTGCACTAGAAAACTGCCACAATTCAGTTACTTGTTCCCAGACTGTCCTGACCCACATTACTCTACTGTACAGAGGATCCACTGAGCCAGGAGGCTGGTCTGCAGAGAATCAGAGTATCTGTGGTTTAGTGGAACAGTGGAAATGGAGGATCTGATGGATTAAAGACTCTCTTCTCATTACACCCCGAGTAGAGAAAATGACACAATCACACACTGGCCATCAGCACTGTAATTCGATTTTATCTGTCTGCTGATGCCGCTAGTCATCCTCTAGTGAGCTGGTGGTGATGAAGATATCAGCCCATTCTGTTTAGGATGTTGAAATTATGCTTTTATCAAGCAGTAGGTGAAAAGAGAAAATAATTGCATTTATTAGCATTTAAGCTTTTGAAATTTGGGAGACAAATTGAAACTCAAATTCACTGAAATTAGCTAAATTGCAATACCGCTCAGTATGTTTACATGCATACTATACTGCAATGTTTGTCTGTTTTATGATTAAGTCAAAAATGCAGGTAAATCATATATATACACATGGGACAGAATTAATATGATCCCGTCATTCACCAAATATACGACTCATTTCGTAATCGGTGTACGAGGGAGTTCTCCAGATACAGAAATACATGCAGAGTTAGCTTATGTACTGTCTTAATCTGAGTATAATCAAAGTTTAATATGCACATGAAAGTACTGATTGAACCTTTTCATTCTATTTTTTTTTCTGAATTTCACAGAATTTAATCTTCTTGCAAGAAAAATGTAAATTCTGTACCCTGTGGGCACATCTGTAAAACAGCTAATTGCTATTCAAACCAGGTCAGTGTTGTACCTCGACAGCAGGAGGAACTGAAAGAAGGTTGTGCAGCCTGATGTGCTTTAAAGCTTTTCCAGGCTACTCTGATGCACCCTTATTACCATAATGCAATAAGACATCCATGTTTACAACAACAGGGGCTTGGGGCTGTGTGGAGATGGTGTATGTCTGAACAGAAAAGGCCTTCATTGTGTACAGCTGCAGATGCAAAGATACCAAAACTCAAAATAACAAAGACCACACACAATCACATTGTGCACAAATGCACACCAGTGCAAAAGCAAACTATCTTTATATACACCTGTATAATAAAGTTAGATGTTTCCAGACCATAACACTCAAGATCTGAGTGTTCTGGACACATTTCATGTGAACTTTTCAGGCATGAATACAGCTAAATCAGACCGTAACTTAAAGAGGGGTGCACTGTTACTAAAATTTAAAAGGATTCAGGGAGGATATTGATATCTGCTCCTTCTGAATGGTCTATTCTGTACATTGCCAATGCCATTTTTAGTTGTATTCAATAGTGTGATGTGTCATTCTGACAAAAGAAGTGCACAAGATTGCTGAAAAAAAGACAAGAAGTTGACACAAAATACAATAAAGTCTGAAAAATCTCTCTTATAGAGATAAGCAGCCAAGGAAACGGGAGCATAAGTATCATTTTAGGATTGTTGTAAATGTACAAACAAAAACTAGGACAGTAGATGGCTTACCAGAATGTTTAAGATAAAGTTATTCTTTCAACATTTTGGGAAAGGAGATAGGCAGCAACATTCAGAATTCACTCCACTGACCTAGATAAACTGAAAAGATATCATTTTTCTATGTTGATGCAGTGCAAACAAACCAGGACAGCAAAGGAGTGAATATCATCCACCAGAGAGAGATAAAATTACACAAAACTATTGATCTTTTTTAGATACTATACAACACAACACACACTCTGCTAAATACTATATAATATGACAACCTCTTCATTGAACTGTGGTTGTACAAAATAAACACACAGCACTGCAGTTATTTGAGAGAGATAGTATTCAAACTAATGATTCATCGCAATGAAGGATGAAGGATTTACAAAAAACTGCCATTCATCCATTCAGTCCCCATATCTTATCTCTTATTCTCTGTATGCTATTTATCCAGCCTGCCACAACAGAAAAACTTAACTCACAAAACTATGCAAAACAGCCAAAAGAAACAAGACTGAAAAAATTAGATCAACAAATCAGATGAATAGCAGAAGATAAGGATAGAAGAATGAAAAAAAAAAAAAGATTTACTGATATCTGGAGAAGCCATAGTGGACACGATCACTGGTGGGCCTGTGCGTCGACTTTGCTTCTGGTTAGCCAACAGGGCACCTTGGCCTTGAATGGGGGCTCCCATTGGGACAAGTGCATTGTCTGGTGCAGGACCCCCACCCTTATGCATCAGCTGAGGACTTGGGTGAGGGCTGTGCATAGGTGACAATGCCAGTAAGTTCCTGTCCCTCTTCATCAGCTCCATGGGTACTGTGTAATTAGTAGAGTATGCTTTCGGTATCTGCTGCACTGGTGGCGGTAAAGCCGGCATAGACACAGGCATCTGCTGCGGCATAGCTGAAATAGGATGAATAGATCCTGGTATGGTGGGCATTGACCCAGTCATCTGTTGTGGCATTATCTGCATACCCTGTACAGGCATCCCTGGCATGGTCACCCCAGAGCAGTAGGCAGACATGGGTCGTGACTGAACAGGCATCATGACTCCAGCATAGGGCCCTGGGGTGCGAGGTGGCTGACCGGGGTAACCTCCAGATCCCTCCAGAAGCTGATGAGAGGGGGCACTGCTGGGCCTCCTACCCATTACCTCTGTTATCCTAGGAGACATGGTCTGCATGGCCCCAGGAGTCTGTGGGGGCATCAGCTGGGGATCCACAGTCAAAATTTGTGGAGGGTGCGGTTGATGGTGTGGCTGGTGGTAGATGTCTGAACGGTGACTAAAGCTATTAGAGCGTCCACGCATGGGTGTCTGTGACTGGGGAAGGGCTTCAACAGGCCTCTTGCAATTAAGGACCAAGCGAGATAGTACTCGAGCCTGGCCGAGGTTGGGGGCCACCATGCGAATATCATTCTCTTCCATGACGGTCAACATGCTTGTAGAGTCAAAACCCTGCTGGATAAGAGAGGAAATGGTGCTCTCAGATAGGCCCTCGTTTCGCAGCAGGGCCAGAAACTCTGGATCAGCTGTCTTTTTGGGGTCTAAGGGAGCAGGTGTCTGTGGAAGAGTGGGGGGGGGAGCAGGGAGAGGAGTAGTAATTGGGGCTGGAGGTGGGGGAGCCTGAGCTGGGGCTGCCTGCATAGGCGCAGGGGTAATTGAGGCAACCACTGGGGGCTGCAGTGGGACAGGTGGAGGTGGGAGTGGAGCCACCATAGAGAGGTTAGGGTCAGAAACAGGCATGGCAGGTGGAGGCAGCAGGGGCTGTTGCTGTGACAGATGCTGTTGCAACTGCTCTTGCTGAAGTTGCTGTTGCTGCAAATGCTGCTGTTGAAGCTGTTGCTGTTGTAACTGTTGCTGCTGTATTTGTTGCTGAAGTTGCTGTTGCTGTAACTGTTGCTGTTGTAACTGTTGCTGCTGTATTTGTTGCTGAAGTTGCTGTTGCTGTAACTGTTGCTGTTGTAGCTGCTGCTGCTGTATTTCTTGTTGCTGTTGCAGTTGCTGCTGTTGTTGGATGGTGTACGGTGAACCCGTCTCTTGTCTCATAACGATGCCCTGACTGGCAGGATCTACCACTAGACAGGTAGCAGCATGCTGCTGTGGATCCATTGGGCGGCCATTAACATCAGCATAGACTGGTTGACTGTTAAGCGGTGGAGGTTCACTGGCATACCGAGGAGATCCATGCTCCATGCCATAGTGAGCGGGAGATGGGGCTCGGGTAGGTATTCGTTGTTGGCCATCTGGCATCATCTTGGCAGCAGCTCCAACGCCAGGCTCCCTATAGGCACGGTTCAACTCGTGAGCAGTTGGAGGAGGGGGGGGAGGAAGCAGCGATGAAGGGGCTTGAGGTCCTGCTCTTCCTCCCTGCCCTTGATCCCATGCAGCACGAGCCCCAGGGGTCATCCCAAAATGGGAGCTTGACCTACTGAGTGGATGGTGGTGAGGCAGTACAGGCTGTTGATCTGCCCGGTAAAAACTTTCTGGTGGCCGGGAAGCCATAGCCAAATCGTTGTTGTAATAATCCTGATGCGAGATAGATCCTCTGCGAGCCATAGCTGCTCGTTCGTAGTGGTTGAGATCTGGAACAGAGCCCTTCCTCAATCCTCGTGGCTGGTGTCGCTCGGCGTAACCCTGTCCGTAGAGGGAGTCTTGGTAGGAATAAGGATTGCGTTTCAAATNGTCGCTCGGCGTAACCCTGTCCGTAGAGGGAGTCTTGGTAGGAATAAGGATTGCGTTTCAAATCCAGGTCAGGGGGACACACCCCAGGTGGAGGCTCATACCAGCCTCCTCCCTCTCGGTATGACAGAGAGCTCCGCCGGCCCGCTACTCTTACTTGCTGCTCATAGACAGGGCTGTCCCAATGACCCTCGTTTCCCCCCAACGTGCCCCAACTGTGGGAACGACCAAGACTCAACTGTTTACTAGTGATGAGCATTGGCAAAAAAACAACAAAAAGAGTGTTTAAGAAGGAAAAAAGAAAAGCTGAGCAGAAGCAGTGTTGGCAGGTGTTCTCTTTCAAGTCTCCATATAAAGCAGCATCAAAAAAAAAAAAAAAAAAANAAAAAAAAAAAAAAAAAAATGAAATGGAGAGCAGGAGAAGGAGAATAAGCAGAAAAGAAGAGCAGGGGATACTGTTTCACCTGATATCAGGTAGTAATATTCTAAGTCCACAGTATCAAGTGACTCCTGTTGGCTGCCAATCCTTGAATAATTAATCTCTGGTCATGCTGGCTTGTTGTACGTGAGGAAAGAGGACACCACACAAAAACACATCATGCCCGAGCACACACACACACTGTACACTGCAGAGGGACCCAGCTACTCCATGGAAGACACAGGGACAGGGTGCATGTCTGAGATGGCCACGAAGCATTCGCTCATAAAAAAAAAAAAATAAATAAAAAAGGAGTGGATAGGTTGGGTTAGAGGTTGGGGTGGGCAGGGGCTTGTACTAATCCAATAGGGTTTATCTCTCTCCTCTCTGGGACATTTTACTCGCTCTGCCGATTGCGATGAGGGATTAAAGCCTGTTTAATTCCACTTCCCACTGTGACATCATGTGAACCAGATAAAAGAGAATCTGGTGATGATGATGCTGATGATTACGAATTCACCCCTCACCCTCACCATTTTCTAGAGAGTCACCTACCTGAGGCTGACGGTGTGGTTTTGTCAACAGCGCTCATTTTCCCAAATTCACAGCACAGGGTGGGAGGGGAGGCCAGGCAAGGCGGACAGCTTCATTGAATACAAATGAATACAGTTCTCTCAGCTAAGCCCCATGTGCTGTCAGTGCACATCAAATCCAGTCTGATTGGACACTAATCCTCCAAGCCCAATACTAGCGGCAGATCCAACATGCAACTGCTGACCAACTCACTCTGAAATGTCCTTGATGCTTCTGTGGCGCTCCCTGCTACTGACCCACTCTCCACGATTCCATCTCAGACTGGCTGAATGTATGTTAAGTAACAGTGGAAATGAGGAGACGTGGTCACATTGAAACGGTAGAGAGCACGACCAAACATACATGCAATCATGCAATCTGACTACTCTCTTGTACATTAAAGGACCAACCAGTGATCGTGCATGTTTAAGCCTAATATATTAAATTTTCATACATGTTACGTTACTGACAACCATTTCCCAAAGAATAAAACTGTATTTCAGGTTTCCTGATATTTTGTAAAATCTCTTAATCTTTAAAAATCAAATATTCAAGCGATACACTCACCTTAAAAATCTATGTTTCACCTGCTAATAGTTACGCAGCCTTATGAAGTCATGGTTGTTAAAATTTTTCCCTTTTTTTTCATCTGCATATACTGTATAGTTGTGGTATATGTCAAGACTGGCATATACCACAACTGTATATATGTGCAATTTTGATCTTGCAATAGACAGATAACATATAGTGTGTCCCTTTAGTCAAAATTTTTCCATAAATGCAGGTCTTGTCTTCTTTTGTGACTATATTCCCTAGTGGAGACATACATTCACTCCATGCTTTTTATTGCACTTAAAGGCTAAAATTACGTAACCTCGAAAAAAAAACCCTGAATACACGTGTTGTTCATAATGATGGATTACCTATGCCAAAAAAGTTTCAAGTATCAACAAGTTGATTTTAATAGCATACCAGAATGAACTGGAACCAATGGCGGTCTGGAAAGTAGGAAAAAAATTTTTAATTCACCATTCCAGTAGTAGTATGCTTTGGGAAATGATTATGAGTATGAGTACGAGTATGAAAATTGAATATATTAGGCTCAAACATGCAAAATGGCCAGTATGGTCCTTTAAGGATGTAATGAAATTACTGAATACATTTATATGTTTATGGAGGTCTAATGAAGACTAATCTATGATTGAAAAAATGCAGCACTAATTTGCACTGATGTTTAAGTACTCATATTGTTTATGTGGCCATTCATATTATTACTGCCAAATTCACACACTTCAGCAAAAAAAACCTTCAACCTTTGACTCAAACCTCCTCTGATCCCCTCGGAGAGGGTCATAATCTGGATTTGTCCCTTTAGAGACAAAAGCAGTGGGGGAGCATGTGTGTGTGTGTATGTGTATGTTTTCATAACAGCAGTTAATTCCAAGTACTTACAAACTACAAAAACACTACTTAAAAACCTCAACAGGTTTTTATTATTGAAACAAGATGCCAATCTATACTGCTAACACATTGTATACTACACCTAAACCCACAGCCATATATGAAGACTACATTAATACAGCTATTATTCTGGCTAGAGCCACGCTCCAAACTGGAAAAGCCAGGGTTTTGTTCAGTGTATAGCTCTGCAGGTGCCTTCTTATCACTTGCATTTCTCACTTAATGTCACTGTGGCTGAAATCCGATCCTTCTGCTATTTATGAATGCATGAAAACAGATGCAAGATGAGGAAGTGTCTATTTCCATCCAAATCTAATCTCTGACCTAACCATAGCTAAGGGATGGTAATATATATTTTAGGCTGTAATGAAAGTCAGTATATTGAAAGAAATTCCTGCATGGCTTATATTATATTGGCTGTGGAAACTGTGCAGGAGTGTTAGTAGTCAACATTAATATCTTGCTTAATCGCTGTTGCGTAACTCCAGCAGGAAGAGATTGGTGATGGAGCAGAGTATTTTGCTTGTTGTGTGACATGACAAGAAAAAAAGGGATGAGAGCAGCTCCAAACCAACTGTGCAGATGACTGAGCGCTTTTTTTTTGTTTGGTAAGGTCAGAGGAACATTAGTAGGCTTATTAGAAGGAAATTAAAATGCGATGGAGGAGGGAACAGAGGCAAGGGTGTGCCATCATGTAAAGATTAGCTATTAAATAAAAAGCTGAGAGGATGGAAAAAGCTAATGAAGCCAATTTTATTCGAAAGCCAGCATTCTTCTGTTACAGTCAGTCCAGTTTTAGAGTCAGTTTAAGTATGGGTCTCATGTAACACAGAAAGTAGGCTCTCTGTTCATGTCTGCTGTACTGAAACTAAGCTAAAAATCTAAAAATATCTCTAAATGAAGCCCATTTTATTTGTGAATATTTTGCCACAATAATCCAATTTCCCCAGATTTTTTTTTTTTTTTTTTAANTTTTTTTTTTTTTTTTTAATTTTAAGTTGATTCTCTGCAGAAACTTCCAGGACTTGTATACCACCAGGAGGCACTTCAGGTAGCACCACTGGTACACATACCACAGTTTGAGACCCACTGGTTTACATGATAGCAACGCTACCGTGAGTTACATGCAATAGATTGCTTCAATTAACCTTTCTTTCTGCAGATAGTACAATACACTCACACATATGCATGTCAAGGGAAACTGCTTATACCTTATATGTCATCCCCTTGCTTCTTCTTCCCAATCTCATCCTCTCCTCTCATTACATCTTAGACTGGATCTCAAGAGACGCAAACTCATAAATCCCCATAAATGCAACCTCAAACAGAGAGATGGCAGCAGAGGTGTGTACTCAATTGTTTTACATCTACTCCTGACAGGAAAGCAAATCGCAGAGTTCAGTTTGTTTGGAACTAGACAATGTTTGACTTTCAGATTCTAATGTTCCTCCATTTGCCATATTTGACAGACTGTGCACAAAGTCAGATTCACTGCTACAGAGAGATTTAGGAATTAAGCTGGGGATTTTAGAACAAATATAATAACACCACCAGAAGAAGCTTATAAAGACCTTACATTAAATAAGGTTCAACTGGTGAAAATGACTAAAGCATATAAAAACAGGCTAAATAAAAGCATCAGTCAGTGTTCTTTCAGATGTCATAGGCTAAATTTGCTCTACAGGTCTTGATGCCCAATTCCATTTTTTTTTTCTTTTGCCTGTATTTGATTTTATTGATAGTCTCTTTACATCTTCTGTGCAATGGCCTATATCCAATACTGTAATATGAGGACAAAGTAGAAGAGTGTTGCAATTTATAATATGTGAGGCAGAATGACAAGGAAATTCTGATCTGATACACAAGATTTATATGAATTTGGACCAAAATGGGGCTGAGAATATTCGATTCCATGTGTTTTTCACTGTTTACATGTTCACAACACATCTTACATATGCCACATGTGAGCAAAGCATCAGCATTTGTTCATTATGTAGGATTAGATTTCCATTGTATTTCCCAGAGAGCATGGGTATGTGTGTATGAGCATGCACATTTGCATGTTTTAACTGCTTTAAATGTGTGCGTGCTTGTATTTACCAAATGTTAGGAGAGCAGGAGGGTTCACATGCAATGAGCCCATTTGGAAATTACTCTCACTCACACATGCACACACAGGGTTTGCATGATCCAGGATCCCCACTCAAGCCTGTTGACCCTCATCTGCTTCTCTTCTGACGTGCAACAGCGACGGCATAGGCCACGGTGCTTCGTTAATGTCCCTTTGTCATTCAGACATGCAAACCACCACTAAAGCCTTTGCCCTGGTCAGACACGCATACATGAATAAAAACAACACGCTACCTCTACATGCAATCTGCACTGCAACAGAAATAAAAACAACTGTCTGACACCTCATGTTTTCAAAGCATGATTTGAATGTTAAACACATATTGACTTATGCATGAGTGTGGGGCAGGAGGCACTAACTGGAAATGAGATTACAATGCTGGTACAATGCAAAGAATAATGCTGTCAGATGCATTGTAATGCACACTTAACAGACGTAATGTACACTATTGGCTGGTGTGTGATTTTTCTCTGAAAGGATCTCTACAGGGACTAAATGGACTGTAAAATGGAGGTTGATGGCAGAGAAGCTAGTACTTATCTAAATGACAATCACATTAGCAACCTAGTGTACGATTCTGAACAGGCATGCAATTGTTTTTCCAGTTTCCAAGCATACCAAGCATACAATGCAATATATATATATATATATAGCCTCAGCAAAACCCCAAAACTGTAACTCAAATTTCCTCTTTTTCAGATACTTTACAGAGATCCCTCGACCCACACTCCATCTGCTTCAAGAGAATTCCCAACACCCCTAATATACCCCTGACACAATTCAGACAAGCCACAGGTTTTTATACATTTAGTGTTGTAGCAAAGGTTTCATTTTGATTTTTCCAGAAACTAATTTTCCTGATTCGACAACCACTAACATCCAGGCTCTAAAATACTTGTGCCAGCTCAAATAAAGGGAAACTCCAACACCAGACACACACCGCAAAAGAACTGTTCAAGAAAAACTGTAAAACTTCCATGACTGCAAACTATGATTTCATTCAAAGTGTGTACAGGATTCAGACACACACGCACACACGCACACACACACACACACACACACACACACACACTCTTAATAATACNCAGACACACACGCACACACGCACACACACACACACACACACACACACACACACTCTTAATAATACACACAAAGTCAGAGTTTTTGCCATGAATGATGCAATGATGAGTTTTATTTTTTCACTTCAGTTACCATTTTTCTATCTGCTCGTTTCCTTTCACACACCCCACCCTGCCTCTCCACAAAGCCTGTAAAGGGGTCGTGGGTTTTGGTGGGGAGCCTGGAACAAACACAAGGGGGGCGGGGGGGATCAGACCCACAGGCTGCTCTGATGACTTCATACTGGAGNGGTGTGTGTGTGTGTGTGTGTGTGTGTGATATATCAGGACACTCCTCCCTTTCCTCCACGGCCTCCCTGGTTGTCCTCCCTGTTTAATATGAATGTTTTTCTTAGAAAAGCTGGCGAATGTGCACTCAGAGTTCAGTTAAATGTACTTCTATTAATTATTGAAAATGACTGACTCTAACACTTTAATTCACAGCAAGACGCTTTATCTAGCTACTCAAACACTTGGAATCCTCATGCTCGAATTCTCACTACCCCACCTTGTGGTGTTTGCATCCAAGCACAGATTTACAGCTTGTAAATCAACATTCAGGAACAGGCTGTCACCGCGACCTAGTTCAAATCCATATCTGCCCAAATCAGTCAGTTAGCTCTGGCTAAACGGCAATGGCAACAAGTTTTGCTGCCACCCAAGCCAATGCATGCTGGGTACACAGATGGAGCGGACAGAAGGAGAGGGAGAGGGAGAGGGAGNGAGAGAGAGAGAGAGAGAGAGAGAGAGAGAGAGAGAGAGAGAGAGAGAGTAGGGAACTGATGCTTGCAACAGATGTTTGCCACAGTTCCCTTATTGCGGTTACACACTTTTTTGGCCCTTGATCAAACCTACAACAGAACAATCACACATATAAATTTTGTAAGCGGATGTCTAGACAAAACAATACTGTTAAATCTGGACTTAGTAAAGGGATATGTGCAGTAATTTGTACAAAATAACTGGAACTGCTCAGCAGTTGTATCTATTTTTCCAAATTATAGATGATAGCAAAGCTATAAAAATATATATATTTTTTTTTTTTTTGGGGGGGGGGGCCTCCAAAATAAGTGACAATCACACAGCTTTTGCTTCTGACACTCTTTCGTACCTTAACTTCAGAACTAAATTGAGAACTACTTAACCCAAAACTGTCTATATTAGAACTACATGGTACCATCATTGTTCTTATTCCCACTGCGCTTCAAGTACCATGAAGATTATAAAATATGACCAAGTGACACGCAGCAAGACGCAAGCATATTTTTAGCAGAAGATTTATTTTAGTGTTGGTCTCCATCAACTCCTGAGAAAGATATTTGGGTCTTTATTTTGTGAAATGCTCGACTTTCTTCAGTTTACTTTGTGCCTCGGCGCTATTTCAATAGTTTTATAATATCAGAGAACCAATCAGAGGCAACGATATCGGATTTTTGTGGGCAGAAAACTAAGTGGCTGAAATCTCTGTAAAACTGCAGATATGTTGAGTTCATCACTGGAATGACCCTTTCATATTATGCAGGGGCATTGAATTCAATGTTATATTAAAAAATGTTAGTAATTATAGGTTTAACTCACCTATGTTAAGTCAGGTTCGACTTTTTCCACCCAGTTTGTTGTGACACGACAAAGCACAGGACACTGAATCACAGAACATTAGATATCCCCACTGGTAACACATTCATCCTTCCAGTAAAATCTACATTCCAGGGCCGTGACTACCTCTGACAGGAGGAAACAGCCACTCTGGAACTTCCATTTCAAATTCAATTTAGGCCACATGAGCGGAGTTAGCTACTCATCACGATGAGTAAAGATGTAATCAATGCACTCCGCTGTTAAACAAATATTGGATTGACACAGATCTCATCAGAAGATAAACGGAGATAAAGAAAGCGTCTCTAGCTCGTGACGTATGACCACAATGCAATCACAATTACTCCATAACATTCCTGTTTTTGTCAATACACATGATATGAACTTTGATTTCTATTTCACGCCTCAGTCTCACCACTCTGTTTACAGATAATAGTGGATGACTTTGATGTTATGATGCAGAACACCCAGTGCCTCTGGTTTTGAAATACCCTTTTTATATGGCTGAACAGATTTAACACAACTGTGAAAATGGCCTGATTCACCACCCTGTGATCCTTCAACTTCCTCAATATGAATCACCCTCTTCTACATGTCTTTTAAGAGCAGCAGCAGTGACTAAGTGCACCAGGAAAAAAATCCCCTTCATCTTTGGCAGAATGACTTCATTGTTGATAAGCAGGGGAGATGTAGCCGCTGCTGAAGCTGTCTTTAGGACGAGTGAGGAGACAGAAAAATACTGTTATATGATATTGAAAATACTGCCATTTAAAAGTGTTTTCCATGCAAGCAGGGGTAGCGGTTTGGAGAGATTTGGCATGCCACATGTGGCTCTCATTCTGAGGGCGGAGGACAAGAAAGGAAGAGACACCATCCTTGTTGGGTTTAGGAATCTATTACATTTCGGTAAAGTCAGTGGAAAAAATACTTAGAAAGGAACAAAGAAAGTTGATTCTCTGCTGTATAAAATATATATTAAAAAAAAAAAAAAAAAAAACCCAAAAAACAGAACAAATGTTCCCAAATGCCCAGAGCCCAAGATTACATTATGCAAATTGCATTTGAACAGCAGTCTAGGAACCCAAAAGTTATTCAAGATATGAAACTACAAATCTACAGCTACAAATAAGGGAAAAAAAAAAAAAAAAAAAAAAAAACACACACACACACACACACACACAGAGAAGCTTGGCCACAAGTCTGTGACTGAGGCTAAAAACTAAACTGAATTGAACGTAGCAGCTAAGCTAACATAACAAGCTAAATGACTGAAATGATTAATTCATTAATAAAACCACTGTCAATCAATTTTATATTGATCCCATCATTTAACACTTTCATTACACAAGAGAATATTAATTAAGATAAAAGTTGAACTATTTGTGTGCAACACTGGTGTGTGTGTGTGTGTGTGTGTGTGTGTGTGTGTGCATGCAGTAAATGTGAATTTGGATGAAGAGATGCACAAAACAAACATTCAGTGATTTTGTGGCTCCTGACAAAGCAAATAAAAAAAAAACAAAAAAACAGAAAGGAAAATTGGAAAACCTCTCTTGCTTTCTCTCTTAATTCACCAACACACACACACACAGAGTGAGAGTCCCTCCTTAGCACGCATTGTAGTCCCTCTCACTCTCTCTTTCTCCCTCTCAGCCTTCAAAGCAGCAGTTTGGAGCCTCGGCTGGTCCCAAGACTCCCTTTGACACACACGCAAACACACACTTAGCCGTACCATCCCACTGGCTTTACAATAAATTTGTAACAGAAGGCTGGAAAGCTTAAAACTCATATTGTATCTCCATAAAACAGTGGAGTGAGGCAATCTTTAAGATAAAAGGTTCTCCGCTGAATGTGATTAATGAGCTCTGTGTGTGTGTGTGTGTGTGTGCGTGGTGGTAAGAGGCTCAGTAGGTGGGTGGATCAGTGTGCCTGTGTGTGTAAGAGAATGATATGCAGCTGTGTGTGTATGTGTGTGTGTGTGTGTGTTTGGTGTGCATCACTGAGTGAATGTGTGTCACGACTAATTATCCCTCCTATCTTCCTGTCACAAGAGTGATGTAAGCATTGTGTGATGCTGCTTTAATCTTCTGTTGTGTCACATAGTAACATCGCAGCACATAATCAGCACCATTAACTTGTAGCGCTAGACTTTACACAGACTTTAACACGCACACACACGGAACCAGCCCATCTCCATGTGGTACATAAAAAGGGGAAACTAAACCATAAGGGGAAAAAAATGGAGGAGTAAATAACTCTGTCTCACCCTCGCAGATCCTGTCCAGCCGCTGGCGCTTCACCTTGTGTTTTTCAGCCAGAGCCATCCTGTTGTGGCGTGGAATGTTTTCCCCCACTCTTGATTTTCTGATCCACACTCCTCCTGACAATCGTAACCTCTCCAGTCCACAGAAAGTACGCCGGCCGTCCCGCGGTGCCCTACAGGGCACGCTTTGATGGCTCACACCTGAAACAGCAATTCAGAACAGCAGAAAGAGCGAAACAGACGATTACCTACAAAAGTCTGTAACAATGACAAATGGCGTGTGAAAATGCCATGTTTTGAAATGCAATTTTAATTTCTTGGATTGAAGGTTAGACGCTAATAAATATTAGTTCTCAAACTTCTTGAACCCAGCGCTACCTCTGAGCAAACCAAAACATCTAAATACCACCAAATCAAAATCTTAATTTAAAAGAAAATCATGATTCAATTGGAAAAAAGAGAATCTCCATATATTTCAATTGTTTTGATTCTCTACAGAAATTTCCAGAGTCATCTCATATACCACCGGGGCCGTTTCAAATACTACCAGTGGTACATGCACCACAGTTTGAGAACCAGTGGTCTACGTCATAGTAAGTAATAGACTGAACAGAAATTGTTTCCTGGTTTACCACCAGGGAAGCTCCAAGTGCCACTGATGGTACTCATACTCATTCTACAGCTTGAGAACCTCTAAAACATTTTATACAAGTGGCTGACATTACTTTCTTGGCTTCCTGAAAAGTGAATTACCAGACCTGCAATCATTTCCGTGCCAAAACAGTATCAGAATCATAGAAATGTCTTGCAAAATCAGATATTTGTCTTGCAGAGACATGACTTCCCACTAGAGGGAGTCGCATCTCAGAGTGTATTGTAGGAAAATGTAACTTGTGAAGCGTCCAAGCTGAATGAAATGTTAAAAAAAAAAAAAANAAAAAAAAAAAAGCAGATAAATGCAGCGTGAATATATAAATGAGGCTTTTCATCAATCTTTTGTGTTGCTCGGTGACTGACACTCTCCTAACGAGCATCTCAACTTCTAATTGGTTCCTGCAGTAGCCTGAGGGACGTGACACAGTTTTTGGGGAAAGGCAGGCATAAGATTACACACATACAAAAACATACACATACACACACCAGATGACAAGCAGACATGTAGGCACGTACACACACACACACACACACACACACCCTTAGGGCAACAAGTCACACAGAGGAATGTGGGTCAGTTAGTCAGCAGATGGGAGGAGGTTGTATCAGCAAAATAAAGACATAAAGGGAGGAAGATGAGAGGGAAAGTACTAGAAAAACATCATCTAGCAGGATGGAGTACTGTATCTAACCATCCCCACCCCCTCCCACACACACAGACACACAAGCATCTTTTTTTTTTTTAATCTCTTTCAGCACTTACTCTAACATTTATAACCCTGCTGCTGTTTTTTTTTTCCCCATATTTGCCCTGGGCCCAATCCCAGAGTGCTGCACTTTAAGAATGGCTCTCATTTGACTTTTATATGATATATTGATATTTGTGCTGCAGCTGCAATTACAACTGTAATGTTTTTGGAGAGTGGGAGGTAGACTGAACAATATGGCTAGATGATGAATTGATGTCGCATTTGTATTTGGCCAGCTGTTGGGGCTATTTTCCAGCTGTTGGAGGGGCACTACAGCTAAGTGGATTTAAAACAAGCACTATGTGCTAAATTTCTCCTGCACTCTACTCAACACTCTATGAGCTCATATCTTTGTCTGACACCAACACATACGCCGTGTTTTCCTTTAACAAAACACATTACAACCTTGTTCACCAGTCGGCTGTGCCTCAGCTTTCCTCCTCCACAAGGTAAACCTTTCTGCCAAAGAACTGTAGATCCACATGTGGGAGTCAGAGGAGAAGTAATTGAGCAAGAAAGAAAGCAGGAAGCCGTCAGTCAGGGCGGGGGAGTCACACCGCCTCGGCTATGAATAGACTGCAGGAGAAATGCATGGGCATCTCTGCCTCCATGCAGCACAGCGGCAAGACTACAGGTTATGACTGCATCTGATTTTCTTATTATAAATCAACTCTCCACTTTTCAAACCTGGCTCGATGGACAAAATACTGTAATGTGGGATCGTGGTTTAGCTGCAAAAGCTTAATTTTCAACACTAATATAATTCGGACTTGATTTTATTTAAGAAAAATTTAAGAATTTATCTGTGTGCATTTATAATTTAAAAAATAAGCAAAAAAATAGGTTAAAGAAAAGTTAATGATAAATTCCAGGTGAAAATTAGATTTTAAAGATGCCATCTGCAGCAAAAACACTCTGTAGTTTAATTGCTAATCAACTTCTCTTACCCAAAGTGAATTACAAACTCTGTGCAGCAAAACAAAAGGACCTTATTTACTGTAAACTTCAGTGAGGTGTATTTTAGCAGCAGAAAATAAAACAACTTTTGAAAAAAGGAGGATATCAGTTTGGAAAAAAATCCAGAATTTTAGGCTAAAAATCTGTAAAAAAAAAAACTTAAAAATTAAAAAAACAAGAAAACGATAAGCCATAAAAATTATTCTAAAGATTAATTGTTGAGAATGAGAATAAAATTATTACCACATATATCATGTCCAATGTAATGTTATTCAAACAATAGCCTTGGCATTAATAATTACTGTGGGGGAAAAAAAAAGAAAGAAAAAGAATAACTACCATGGCAATTTGGTCATTTTTATGTTGCAATGCAGTAACTTCAATTATATAAGTGTTTCTGCTATTTTGTCCACACATTTACCTTGTAGTGGGTCCCTGAATCTGATGTGTACACTGAAAATAACAGGCAGTTCTTTTTACAAATATACAGTATTATTATATTTCATTGTTAGTAATAAATATGGTTTAATGTAAAAATCCACTGTGATTGTACTACATGTTTAGGTTTAGGGTGTATACTTTATCAGAATCATATAAATTACATGCTAAACCTCCACACCCACTCAACACTGATCATTAATATCCTCATCTGCACCTGGTGTAGGACAGCTTCCCACATTACAGCCCCTCACTGCAAAACCAGCCTGCCAAGCACTTAAATTCTAACAGCGACCCAAAGCTGCAGTATAAAATACTTCATTTCCATAAATTAATTCTAGAGACTTGACTCCTGTTAGACGGAGATCCACTCCATTTGGAAGGATAAAAATTCAACTCACTCAGCAGGTCAGAAAGTCAACAACTCTTGAGTTGCCGTTAGCCAGACAGGAAGTACAGTTATCCTGATGAACTGTTATTTAACTGAACTGTTATGTAACTGAACAATAAGGACCTGAGAGAAAATGTGCAGTTTGAGCTGCAGGATGGGAAAGAGAAAGAGTGGAAAAAGACACACAAGAAACAAAAACAACAAAACTTCAGGGACTGTCTGGCTCAGGGTGCGGAGGTCGGCCGCTCGCCTCAGCGCCACACACCGCCACACACCGCCACACCGTTGTGTTCCTTGTGGCTTGGGAGTTGCGTTTGAAGGTTCCCTGTGGAGTCTGGTGATGTTACCAAGTCTGATCATGACCAAAGTAACTGCTGTCAACCTCACCATATTCTTTTCTGTTGGAATAGTCTTTTCTGAAGGCAAATTTAAAGTTCTACCAATAATTTGACTTTTAGGGCCATTACATTTACTATAACAGTATATAAATGTATCATCTGAAAAAGCATAGGAAGACAAATTATGACCACTTTTATCCCTTTATTCTTCATCGATTCTTCAACTTTATACTCACCATTTCTGTAACATTTACAATTATAATTACATCTTGTCTTTGTATTTGTATGCATAAAAGCATCCACAACAAGGCAATTCTCAATGCATATATCTAGAGTTTGTCCTACATTATCCTATGCAATGAATGCGACATCCTATTGTTTCTGCATTACGCACCGGTAAGTTTTTAATGTCTTTACTCTACATGGGTTGTTGATATAATCTCCTTCAACAATGTCACAAAAAAAAACAACTTCCTATACATTTTCTTTTCTAGCTTATATTGAAACTTTATACAGACACATTTGCTGAAATGAAAGACTGGTGTCAGGTATTTTCGCTGATTGGAAATTTCTTTGTGCACAGGAGCTGAGAATCAATATTTACTAGCAAAAAGAGCAGCAAGTGATGAGAAAGTTGGAGCCCTTAGTGAGTGATGTCTGAAGCTGTTGCCTTGATTTTTTTTTTTTTTTTCATGGGCTTTCCTGTCTTTTTCCTAGATTTTGGAACACGGCTACAGGGATTTCTTTCCATTCAGCCATAAGAGCAGTAGCAAGGTCTGGCACCGGTGCAGTAAGTTCTTCCTACCAAACTCAGCAAACCATTTCTTTATGGAGCTTGCTTTATCATGCTAAACAGGAGAGGGCCTTGCCAAAGTGCTGCTGTAAATTAGGAGCACATTATTGTCTAAAATATCTTTGTTTGCTGTAGCAGTAAGATCTCCCTTTACGAGAACTAAAGGGACCAAACCATTAAATATAGCTCCAGATTATTCTTCCATCTCTACCACTAATTAGCAAACCCACATAGCTACATACTTTTGGCTATGAAGATTATTACTGGCCACTAAAATGATGATGTCAGTGATTTTTTTTTAGTTTTTGTTGTGAATCTGTGTGTGTGCATTAGATCTATGCAGCCCGTTTCTCACTCAGTGAATGCTGGGATAGGCTCCAGCCCGTCACAAAAAGAATTAAAGAATTAATAGACGGATGGATGGATAAATTATCAGAACAGCATTGAGTGGCATTCAAAGAGCTTCATCACACTTGTAAAATGTGACAGATATACACATGCAGCAGTGCGGCTTTGTTACCGCACCTCACTTTGCAGTTAGAAACAGAACAAGTCCATTTTCATCAAAGTCTGCTACAGCGAGCGAGCACTTCATCGCATCGCTGCAGCTGTTGCATCAGTCCAAGGTTATGAATTCATACGATGCTGCTCTAACACACTATACATCAAGAGAAAACATCTCGCTCTTATCACTTATGTCACATCTCTTTCACTCTGTGCTCATTGTTATCTCCTCCTTTGAGGAAAGCACATGAAAGCCACACAAGGCAGAAGATCTGGTGGTTTAGGCTGGTAGGAGGGAGGGAGGGAGAGAGAGAGAGAGAGAGAGAAGAATTTTCTGGATCATCATCAACTATGTAAACTTGTTTACCCACCCCCCACACACACGCAAGNAAGAATTTTCTGGATCATCATCAACTATGTAAACTTGTTTACCCACCCCCCACACACACGCAAGCACACACACACACACACACAACAATCTGAATATACTTTCAAAACAACCTGAACGGAAACCCAGTGACCTGGATATAAACCTCTGTACTTGCAAAGGTGAAAAACTAAATTGCAGCTAGGTTTACCCAAGTACCAAAGTACAATTTAAAGGTATTGCTTATTCCTTTCCTCATTTCCTTCTTTAACTGATCCTGTCAGGGTAAACTATCATAGGTCAAATTTGGGGGATTTTGTATTAAATAACACTCCAAAAAGTACCTTTTTTTCCACTGTGAGTACTTCTTACTTTTTATATTCAAGAAGATTTTACTGCTAAAAGTGTTTACTTTTGCATTAAGCAAACTTTTGTGTAAGTAAGTGTCGGATTTGATTAAAACGGAGAACTGTATTTCGCTCTTGCTGAATATCTTTTTTCTTAAATCCTAACTTGTGAGCAATGGAATTTCAGTGGTCAGCCCTCAGCAGCTGCAGTAAAATCTCACTGCACATCACTGAACAGAGACACTTTACAGTCAACATTTCAAAATCGAGCAGCAGCTTCTTAAAGTGACTGCTTATCAGTCACTGATTTATGACCCTGAAAGTGCAAGATAGCAGAAAGAAAGAGGGAGAGAGGCAAAGGCAGTTAAGGTTTCTCTTCTCTCATTAATTGGGATAGTTGGTGCTCAGAGGAGCACGTAAAGCTGTTGCTCAGACCGCTGATTTATACCTTCCTCCTCCCTGCCTCCCTCCTCCTCCTCATGTCTCCACTGTCCAAATATACCCATTACTGACAATTACAGCTCTCCTCTTTCCACCTCTCCATCATTATCATGATCCCCCAATTCTGTCAATCCATCTGTCTCTCCATCTTTCTTTGTCTGTCTGCCTCTGGCAGATCACCTCCTTTTGATTCCTCTTTCTTTACAATGCCTTTTCTGTCCTCTCCATTACCCCTCCACCCTCCATCTTTCTCTCCTTACAACTCTAAACAAAATGGGACTGCAGCAGTTCTAACTGCTGACTTGGGCTAATGTACAATTTTGTAATAATGCCTATTCATTTAAGTCACCCAGGAAACGCATTATGGTAACATTATTGTGCATGGCAGCCTCTTACAGGCTAACCCATTGAGGCTTTCGGCATGGCCTGCATTCCCTCTCTCCAGCTCCTTATATCTAATGAACTAAAACAAAATCTCCACTGAGATAATTGGCAATTTATTCTTTACAAAATACTGCACAACACACACACACTACTGCAGATGCTGATTTATAACGGTATGTGAATTAAAGCATCGTAAACACATCTCTAAAATTGTGCTGGTGGCTTTTTTCTTTTTGCCTCGAGACAAATTATGATGACAGAAACCTAAATTCTCAAAACCTTGTCACAACTCACAGAACACACATGTATTCACACACATACAGGAATACATTTACACAGATACGAATACACAGTATCCACACCAAAAGCTTCAATACTTCACACGTAAAACCCTGTGATGTCTTTATTGTGCTAATAAATCTGTCTGTTCCACTATACTGTTGACATTCAACATGAGGAAAATATTCAGAAAGCTGGACTGAGAACTAAACTACAAACAGGCTGGTACTGTATGTGAAAACACTGCTGAAATCAGGGCCAAAATCTCTTCCAGATCTGCCTGGGACAAAGAGAGAAGGAGAGAAAAAGCTCTTTGCAGCTGAATTGCATCACAGCTGGACTTCAGGAGACACATAAAACTGATTTGTTGGTTTTAAAATGAAAAATAAAGTTATTTTGCAATGGTTTAGTCCACCAGAAGCAGACTGGCAACATTTTACAGCTCTGAGTCAAAGTACAGATAATACTTTTGTCTCTCTTTTGTTAAATATGAGATGTCCTGGACCTGCTCAGCAGCCACGTCCATTTCATCAGACTTCACATAAACTACAGACATAGAAGGTGCCGTGCATGGTAATGAGAGCACAGAAGCAAAACCCCCCAAAAAACAGAGAAGCAGTCCAACATATTGTCAAGCCAATATAGGCCAATATTTGCTTAACACACCTAATGTATATTGGTATTGGCGTATACATTAACAGATATGTAAAAATAAATTGCCACACGTAAATGTTCTACAGCATTTTGTGCTGCATTTTTGGATGTTGATGATCATTTTTCTTTATTCAAACTTTGTTAGGTTTCATTATATCACTGTCAGTAATATCAATATTAGTTTTACTCTCAAATATCGCTACTGGCCTCAGTTGACCTCTTCTATCACAATACCAAGCTGGAAGTCCATCTGTTTCCTTATGGCAGGAATATACACAATTTTAACTACTCATATGTTTGTGCACATAGGTGTGTTGCACATATTTGCTTGCATGCTTTATGACAACCTGGGTGATTAAATAATAATTCCACTAAGAGGCACAGAGAGAGATGAAATATCATTCCTGGTCAGCCCCGGAACACATGATCACTTCCTGTTTCACTCCACAGTGTAAACAAAGGTGGGCACAATCCAGACTAGCTTTTACTTTGCGATGAAGACAAAAGAAATGTCAGCAGTGGCGACAGCAGAGATGTTATACAGGATAGTAAATGAATCAAAATGTGCTGTATCAAATTCTCCTCAAAACTTTCAGCAGTTTGTGGAGTTGATTTTTGTAGGTATTGCATCCTGTGAGTGCATAACGGTAATTCCTGATGAAATGAGCATAACAAACAAACGCAGGATAGTTAATATAACATATAATCTTGGCCTAAGTGACACTGCAAAAGGCATGTAGCTTATTTTGTTGCAGAATTCTTGAAACTCAAGAAAAACAGAAATTTCTTCCTATTGTGTGCACTCTGACACATTGTTGACACGATTTGAAGGCTTCAGGTACAAGCATGAATATTTTCTGCACAGCAGCAGAGTGGAAGGCTTTTATTGTTGTAATAGAACAGGGATCACTCCCTTTTCCACCATCACAAAAAAAAAACAAAAAAAAACAACAACAAATGTCTCAGGCAGAACAAATCAGTTCCCAGTGATCATGTGAACCAGCTCATGTTATTAAATTCTAAAATGAGTCTTGCCAGTGATGTATTGTCGTCCTTGGCCTGTGTGAAACTGTAGTTAGTGTCTTTGCCATCTCACCTTGTCTTTTTCAGTTCTTGACCACCTTTCTATTCCTCAGCTAGCAGCTCATTAACACAAGGCCGGAGCAAAAAGACCAACACCTCATAATTTAACACCACTCCAAACAATTTATTCCCATTTACTCAAAAATTTCTGTCCTTGCACTCATTCATTTCTCACACACCAGAGTGAAACGTTTCAAACCAATTAGCCTTAACAAGATGGAAATCCCATGGAAAGAGCTAAGACTGGCAACAAAAACGTAATTATATTTTAGGGATATGGCATAATTTTCCATCAAGACGATATCTGTTTAAAAAAAATAAAATAAAGGAAAAATTAAAGTGCTGGAATGGGGCCAAACTCTTTTAAAACTCCTCTTTCCTTAAAAATGGGCTGATTGAAGAATGAGGGTGCCAGAGTTCCATTTCAGGAGTAAATTTAGGATTCACAAAGAAACGCTGAGCATGACTAACATGAAGAGATTATAAAAGAAGGGAGGGAAAGTGAATATTACTTGTCATATTACTCATATTAATAAGAAAATTTGTTTTCACATACATATTCATCTTAAAGCATTTCAATGAAACCTCTCAGAATAGTTTTAGTCTAATTAGAAACACTTGCACCTTTTTGTGCCATGTGCACATTTTAATCATTGAAGTTGATGATGTCTTTCCTACTAATTAACTACTGAGTATCTGATGCATATGCAACAACTATAAAAACAATTAAACTGCTAATTAAACTGTAGAGATCAATTAATGACGTGAGAGCAAACACTCCTATTTTGAAGGAGTTTTGGTCCATAATTTCAATATATTTCCTGAGGATGTGAATCATGACAGGAAAGTGTAATAGTCACTGTAGCATAATAATCAGAACTGTGTGTGATATGCAACAACTTACCAATATAGAGTACCATCACTGTGTTGCTTTAATATGTAATATTTAATACTTATTGTGAAAATTTGCATCTAAAAGTATGAATAAATAGTGTATGCCGTCTACTTAAAATCTCACAGATGCATGGGATCTTTATGGAGGCATTCATTATTTAGTCCAGTGCATTTTAATTCTCTGATCTTCTGGCTCCTTGTGAAAGTTTTATACTTTGTAGCTTGCACATAAGCTGTGCAAATTTTGCTGTGTAAGCATTCCCTCATACTGGCCATGAATCTCCAAATAGATGTTATAATGTATGCATAATTCTGGGTGTGTCCTGTCTGATTTAATATTCTAAAGGGTCCATTTTGGTCATGCCTAGTGGTTTGAGGCAGTTTCACGATAACAATCAGCCACTGTAAGATCACTTCCACACTTACTTCTGCACCATTTTCCACAACAGCTTGATAAATGAGTTCATTTTGTGTCTGAATGTACAGTTTCATACACCTCACTTACCAATGTGCTACTGCAATCTGCTTTTCTATCAAACACCTTTAGCTTGCTTGGCAACGCTAACAAAAATAACTTTGTCAGCTATCCAAGCAAACAGCTTTATCTTGCTACAGCAGCGACTAATTGCTGTGAGTGAGTCCAACAACAGCCATGATACATTTCCTGAGACTGATGCTTGCTGAAACATTCATTTAACCATAGCCTGAGAGACATATTTGTGTTTGTCTGGCATGTCTTCATCCCACTGCTTTGTCAGATGTATTTCTGGCTTGAGTACTAAAAGTAACAGAGGTTGAAAATTTGTGATGATAGGGAAGCTGATAGGGAACTTGCTGGATCCATTCGGGTATATAACATATTGACACACAGACCCAGACCCGTGGCAATACCATGGGACCCAATTTGACTCAATATAATTTGGACCCAGCCCAGGTTTCTGTCTCAGTTCCTAGAAACCAAGTACAATGCTACGTTCATGGAGTCATCCAATGGGGTTGGTCTTCTGGGCAATGATTCCAAAACTCAAAACAACAATCAGTACAACACTTTACGGCATTACAAAATAGGGGAATTTCAAGTCAGGTCCTTCAACTGCAGTAAGTTAGTTGAGTTATGTGGTTATGGAGAGGCTAAACTTGCACCAACGAGCGACGAGTTCAGCACCACGGACATAAATTAATACCAACCACAGCAGCAGCACCACAACTATTAAATACACCCTGGCTCCTGCCTTTCAGTCTATGTGTGAAATGATTCCATCTGTCAGTCTCAGCTGAGCTGAAAGAAAACTGCTGCCCACACAGATGAGCGAGCGCGCACACACACACACACACACACACACACCTATGTATCAGCCGGGAACTTGGGCCAAGGTGGATGTCTGGCTGCATCCAATCTCCAGGGAGGAACAGAGGGTGGCATTTCTAAGAAATTTACCACATCCACACTAAGCCAGCTTAATATCTAAAAATGCTATTTTCACACAGTCTCAGCAGGTTAAACCCCAGATCTGTCACCTTCTTTTATTGTGGCTGTGTAACAATAATTGCCCTTAACGACAAGTTAAATCTGCTGCCGTGTTTTATAAATTCCATTCCTTGAGTTTTGCACAGCATCTTTTTGCAATGAAAGTTCTACTTCAAATAAAGTACCTTAAGAGTGGACATGGTTGCTGTCCAGAATGAAAGGTTCAAGGCTTGTGAATGTGAAACAGGAAAGTAGAAGTGAAGTAGAACTATGGTTATAATGGTGCACAGGGGTTTATTCACACAAACTGTCAAACGAGGCATTGCTCATTTAAAAGCCATAATTCCAGCTAAAAGCTACGAACACAAACAGCATTTTGTGTCACCTCAAAAAACCTCTATTCCCACCTGCTTATAAAAAGACCAATTTATCAGTGTATGTGTGTTTCTGTTTGTTGAAATGTATGTGTTTGCCTGTTTCTGCCATGTATTAGAGCAGGTTAATTACACTGGCATTCTTCCCCGAGCAAGGAGAGGGGCTGTTTTCAATAAATACCAAACAGAGGAAAACTTCGATGGCCAGCCCTCCCCTCAGCCGCCTGTGAGCAGCAACCCACAGGGATGAAGCTGAAGGGAAAAAAAAAGAGACAAGGGCACAGATGGATTAGGAGGTACAACTGATATTTAGAGGAAAAATAAATGAAATGTGGCTTAGTGGTTGAGGCAAAAAAAAAGAAGAAGAAGAAGAAGGTCAGGGATGAGGTATAACCAAAGGAGAAAAGATATGTTGAAGAGTAGGTGAAAAGTGGAAAGGAAAGAAAGAGAAGTTATTGGAAACATTTCAGCAGGCAGTAACTTCCCCGGAGGCTGAAACGAGCTTCAGTTCAACTTTATCATTATTTCACCTTCGAGTTTGCAGTGAAATGAAAACATTTTCTCAAAGGACATTTCAGGCAAGACTAAAACTAAAATCCAGAGCCCACAAGCACAGATAAAACTGTAGAACATGAACAAAATGCAGCTTTAAAAATAGCAGCATAAAGTTACTGGTTGGTGGAATTCAAGTATTTCTCCATGTCAATTTTTAAGTCAAGTCAAGTCAAAGTCAGACACGCTGTGCCATGGGAGGGGAGCCAGCTGGCAGCCAGTTGGATGGACTTCTGGTCACAGCCGAGCTTCAGGACCCCAACACTCACAANAGCCAGCTGGCAGCCAGTTGGATGGACTTCTGGTCACAGCCGAGCTTCAGGACCCCAACACTCACAATGAGTGTGAGGAGGGTCCATATTGCAGAAGTGAAAATACGCAATCCTGGTAACGTTATTGATGTGATCACTGAAGGACAGATCTGCATCAAATGTTACTCCAAGGTTTCTAACAGCTGAAGATNAGGGGGTGCGGGGGCTAAGATGAGTATTTCAGTTTTGTCGACATTTAGGAAAAGAAAGTTCTTTGTCATCCAGCCTTTAACAGCCAGGAGACAGGCCTCCAGGTTAGAAAGCACTCAATGATCATTTGGATTTATGGCAACATAAAGCATAAATGCAGCCTCAAGGGGGCACAAGCCAGTGTCCTCCTTGTGCCGGTCCCAAGCCCGAATAAA
>VXCM01000852.1:6217-55111 GCA_014773175.1 Lucifuga dentata
CCAAAAAAAAACCCTGAACATATGTGTTGTTCGCGATGATGGATTACCTATCCCAAGAACATTTCAAGCATCAACAAGTTGATTTTAATAGTGTATCAGAATTAACTGAAACCAATGGCAGTCTGAAAGGTAGGACAAACATTTTTAATTCACTGTTCTAGTAGTATCCTTTGGGAAATGATTGTCAGTAATGTTATGTGTATGAAAATTGAATGTATTATGCTCAAACATGCACAATCGCCGGTCTGGTCTTTAAGGTTAAATCTGGACCTTGGGACGACCAAAAGCATCTAGTCAGCGGATCTAAGTGACCTAGAATGGGTGTGGGGGCATAAAAGGTCTGAGAGGCAGGGCAGTACCAACCCATTAAGCAACTTAAATATAAATAGCTAAACTTTAAAATCAATCCTACAGCGGACCGGAAGACAATGGAGAGAGGCGAGTACAGGGGAGACGTGGTCTAGCAGCAGCATTCTGGACCAGGTGCAGACGCTGAGGGACAACTAGACAACTCCATTATACAGAGAATTCCAGTCGTCAAGTCTAGATGAAATAAAGGCATGGATGACCTTCTCAAAATCATGAAAAGAGAGAAGAGATTTGATTTTGGTTCAGATTCTCAGCTGAAAGAAGTTGGTTTTAATAACTGAATAAGAGGGGAAGAGACACGTTGATGCAGACTCAAGACCTGAGGCAGTGTGACGGGACCCGACCCGGATATAATTTGGACTTGGGTCTATAGTCAGCTCTTTGGGTACTGAGAAACTGAGCAGAACTGTGAAGATCTCTAGTTCAAGAGATCAGTGTACAATGAATTTGTGTGATCGATCTTTAGACACGTTGTTGTCAAGGTCATGATAGCAAAAATCTGGCCTTAAATTGATTCTTGAGAAACAAATAAAGGCAAATAAATAGAAATTAAATCTGCAAAAATTTTGGGCCTTGATGGAGGTACGCCCTCTCTGACTGTAGACAGGTACCGTATGTATAAATGCACATTTGTGATTTCAAAGGTATTGTAAAATTGTTTAATGAGTGGCGCTAAATGCTGGGATTTGCTCCAGCCCCAGAAAGGATGAAATATTAGATAATACAGTGAAAAGCCTGCAGCCGTCTATGACACCGCTGGCGTGGAATGGGTTAATATTGAAGCTGACATGAACTGTGCTGTGCTGACATAAACTCCCTTTAATTAGATAAGCCTTTTTGTATCGTGTTCTGTCATATATTTGCAGGGATTGGAAACAATTTTATTACGTGATATAATAACTCACTCGATGGGAAAACGGATTTGTGTTTATTTCATATAAACAAGTGGAATGATACAAACACGAGCCAATATGCATCACAATAGTCAGTAAGTTAACCATAGAAGGTTAATGTTAATATCCTACATGTAGAGATTTAATAAATACACAGAAATTATGATTAAGATAATTTTGTTTGCATGCACATTAAAAATTTGAGTCTACTCTGATTATAAGAAATCAAATCTGCATAATCTGAGTTTGTAAATCAGTTTACCTCCATCAGCTTACAATCAGCAGAAGGTTTCTGCATATGCGTTGCCTCACTGTTATTCTTCCTCTAATAAGCTGATTAAGCAACGAGCTTAATCAGCTTATTAGATTAATGCAACTTAAATTAATGCAACGAGCCATTTATATTCAGCAAACAATAAAATCCTCCTAATTTTATCCACGAATATAGCCTACTCTGCATTTTTACCTTAATTGTAGTACAGACTAAAAAGTATAGCATGCATGTAATAATAGAAAGATTTTTCACTTTCACCTTACTCCTCTCTTATCTCTTTTTGTAAAACCAAATGTTCTCCCTCCAGAAGTGACCAGATCTCACAGCGGGACAAACAAGAGTATGTTTGGAAAAAAAAAAAAAAGCATCTGAGTGATCCTAACGTCACCACGGTGACCAGGAAATCACCTCCAGCAGACACCTCCACATCATCATGGGGAAATTTTCTACAGGCTCTCAGAGGCCAAGAGTAATATCAGGAAGGATGCGACAGGATGGATGCTGTTTGTCTGGTTTAAGGATGCTTAGGCAGAAGGAATGAGAGTGTATCTGGAGAGCAATATTGAAAAACGCCATTAAACTAGGATGACGGTGGATTATTGTCACTGAAAAATGCTGGTGTCCAAAAATTATAGGATTGGCCCAGAGCCCACGAGAAGGGGGTGGGGGCAACCTGAGGCTATGAGAGGATGTTGCTCTTTTTTGTTCAATCAGCTGGACATGGGTGGGCAAGCATTTCCTACAGGGCGGGGGCACATTATTTTATTTTAATATTGACCCCTCCCTTTGCTCAGATGACAAAAC
The DNA here is from genome assembly GCA_014773175.1 of Lucifuga dentata. NCBI lineage: Eukaryota > Metazoa > Chordata > Actinopteri > Ophidiiformes > Bythitidae > Lucifuga > Lucifuga dentata. The sequence goes on from VXCM01000852.1 coordinate 8,558, forward strand.
ATCCAATTTCTGCTGGGGTGTATTCTTTAGGCGAGCATGGGAAGCTGCATTCACAGGCACGGAGCACTAATAATGTGAGAAACAGAACAATTATGTCACAGTCTTTGGTCTCCCATGTGAGAAAGGTAACACCCCCCCCCCCCCCNCACACACACACACACCCCATCCCACTCCACCCCACCCCCTGCAGTGTTACAGTATGCAAATAGGAAAGACAGAGAACTAGATCTTATGGAGCAGAGCCAGGCTACTGTTCTGCATCAACGTGAATGGCGTCTATAAGCGTTTACAAGGGGAGGGGTGAATTAGAGCAGTGCTCTGTGGGAAATGAATGTGGAATGAGGGGTAACTTTTTCTAAGTGGGATGAGGGAGGGAAGATTCTGATCTTTCAGCACTACAAAGCTACAGTATGGGATCCATGTCAGCTATGTCATGGCTTCACCTCATGCCTTTGTGTGTGTGTGTGTGTGTGTTTGGCCCTCAAATTGCCCAAGAGTTTAGAACCACATTCAAAACCGTCGGGTGAGAAAAGCCAAAAACAAACCTGAGATCTAAAGAAGTTTGGAGCTGCATGGGAGGATTTTATTCTTCAGTCATTCATGTTTTCTGTTCATTTTGGTGGGAACAAAAAAAGAGCAAAGCACCTGAAAAAACCCTGGAGTAAGAATGATTTTAATGAAACAGAAAGCTAATGAAATTTCTTAAACATGCATCATCGATTTTTTCTTTCTTTCCCACCAACGGCCCTCATCCCTCTGCCATAAATTACCCCAGCATTATTTACATTGCTCCAGCACGGGAGGGGAGATTTGGAGATTATAAAATTGTGACGGGGTCAAAGCGTCCTCCATGCTCTATAAATTATGCGTCTGGTGCATGTTTAATCACATGAAGCGCAACACTGGTGAACAACCCCCGGCCTGACCTTCTCATAATTAAAATGCAAAATAACCTGTTGCCTGTTTGCTGCGGTGATTCGACGTGACACAGAGCAGCCAGTGGCCTGTTCTGCATGCTGCCTGCCAACTTCCTGCGTGTGGAGGAGACGCGTAGAGGTGGCTCTGCGTCAGGTGCATCAGCACATTTAGATAGTGACTCTAGTGACTTTCTCCCTCACTGCTAGATATGTCAGGATTATTTCTCAGTAAGTAAAATTCAAGAAGTCATTTTCAATATTTTTGAGCAGCAAAATGAAATTCTGTTCACCTTCGTCGTATCAGGATGGTGGCAGAAGTCTTGGCAGCAGAAATCTAAAAAGTATGAGTATAATAAATCAAAACTAGAGAGTGCATATTCCGCCAAGACCCAACAGAACTCTAATTTTCCTTTTTTTTCAGAATAAAGCCAGACGTTTACTATTGTTGGCTTGAAATCAGATGCATACAAAAAAGATATTTCATGAGGTATTGCAAAGATCATCACCTTATCTGGATCTATACCCATAACTGTTAAAAATATGTCAAATCTTTTTTATACGGCATCACCATAGCTACACAATGGTGATAGTTGCATGTTTTTAGCCTTATTTGTTACTGTATGCTATGCCATAAATGTGCAAGCATTGATTTTAATCAGTCAGATCTAGATCAATATCAATACCAATATGTGGATCTCAGCTAAATTGCAATACATATGTATTGCATATGTATTGCATAAATTTAATCAATTCTTCCTCTTCTTCCTTGGCCCAAATCCCACCTATCTAAAAAGTTCCATCCAGATCCGTGTGTTACATTTTGAGATATCCTGCTGACAAACACAAACATGATGAAGACATGATCTTCTTGGTGGAAGAAACCATCAGCATGGGAAAATCATAAATGGAAAAAATAATTTTTGCAACCTGGTAGAACTGGGTCTAAACTCTTTTAATGAGGTAATTTAAAAATTTTGCTTTGCAAAGTATAAAAGTAGGTAATGTAAGGAAATACATTACATACTGTGATAACGGAAAAAGGGATTTTAAACTGAAAATTAAAATATAATACATATAAAATATCATCTTGTCATGAAGTAAGGACAAAAACAACTTTGGTTTTAGCTTGGTAGCAAAATCACCAAAATAGGAGAGAATGATGTTTCCATGTAACAGCTGCATCATGTTTGCTCTCTCTCTCTCTCTCTCTCTCTCTCTCTCTCTCTCTCTCTGTGTGTGTGTGTGTCGGCTTTTCTCCAGCCTGACTCTGCTGCTAAAAGGCTACTTGCTTCCCAGAGAGTTGCATTAGCCTCAATGTCAATCCAGGGTTATGAAACCTTTTAACATTCATAAGTGTTGTTTCAGAAGCAGTAAGCATCAGCATGCAGGAGACACTGTCCACAAGCCAAGTCATTAATATTTTATTACAGGAACCCTTGACCTCAAGAATAAGAAAGCAAAACAAAACAAAAGGTTTAATAATTAGAGGACAGATGTCTTTTTCCACTTGAACCCATATTTAATCTTTGAAATATGCCAAATAACATGTCAGCTGAAAGTGGAAATGCATGCTCAACCTCCCTCTTCACTGATTCCTTCATTTTTTTTTTTCCTAATTTGAATGTGAAGATCATTTGCATACCGCTGTGTGTGCCCATTAGAGAGGCACCTACAGCAGAGAGCAATGAACTGAGTGCAGAATTTGCTTAAAATGCAATACAAATACAAAATTACAGCTGTTTTTACGCTGCAGCGCTGAATCGTACTAAGCCAACCGCCCACTTCCTTCTCCATTACACTTGCAGGAGAGCCAAGCTGAGCTAAATCGAGCCGAACCATCCATTTCCTGGTCCTGCATTGAGATGGGTGGGGGTGGGGGTGCTCCGGTGTTCACCCGCAGCCCGGCTGGGCTGATACCGATTGGTTCACATGGGTTTTCATAACAAGCAACAGGGTGATTGAAGATGAAGGATCCATTATTAAAGGTCCAGAGAACTATAGGACAGACAATCAATTTTTAAAATTTATGGTAGACCACAGCTTCTCAACACGGCAAATCCATCACTTCCTGCTCTACCCACCTTAGTTGCTGATAGCATATCCAAGATGGCCGAGCATGCGCGGCAGTGCCCGTTGAAAACGTGCCTGTTAGGAATGGGACAGACTTTATGGTGTGCGCTGCAGCCTGCCATAATTTAGTTCTGCACGTCCTCATGAGCTAGCTTTGTTTGCTGTACGGGATCGGGTTGAAACCGTGGCACTGGACCGGAGCATATGCTGCCGCAGCTGGAGTGTATCCTGCCACACAGACTACTTTTTACCGGCACAGCTCAATTTGAGAACCGCTCATCCAAACAACTTCATACGTGACACTGCACGTCCTCGGGTCCTGAGCAATAAATAATAAGGTCACGTGATTGAGCATGGGGTGAGGCGTTCAATTATTTTGTGCCCCACAAGCATCAACATAAATCGGGGGTCTATGTTACCCAGACCTGATCACATAAATCTGGTAACAGTTTATTTTTCTTCCTGGATTCCATGGGTATACATGCATCCAACCATGTAGATTTTTCACCATTTAGAATATTTTCTACACTTTTTTCATATTTTCTACTACAGTTGTGGCTCAATTAACACAAAATGTTGCATGTAGAAGATCTGGACCAAGCCAGAAAAAAGTTTTATTTCTTTGTTTTTTGATATTCCTTAACATTTTGCTGCAATTGGCTACCAAAGTGGAGTCTATAAAATCCTTGGCAGAGGTATGTGCTCTTAGAGTGCATTCTTGTTAAAGTAATAAAACATGCCGAGCAACAATATACCGCTTACTTGAGCCCACCGTCTCCTGGGTGAGCTGCGTGGAAAGTGTAGATACGCTTCAGGTTTTCACGGTTCAATAATGTCCAGGAGGATTCACACAGCAGTGGAAAAACGCTATTAACGTGAGTGTGTGCTTCTTAACGTGAGCAATTGAAGCACCGACACAAATCGCCCAGTTTATTAAGAGTTCTGAGAGTTTAGACTTTGCTAAGTGACGTACGGCCTCTTTCACCTTATTTTCATTATCATTCACTTCCATACTGTCAAACGGCATGTAGTCCAACGCACCGCCTCCAGCACCAGCAACAACATTTTTTTTTATCTCTCCCCTTCCTTGTCACATGCCATTTCCTATACACTCATTCAGTCGATAATTAATTAGTGTGACCAAAATTAATTAGGGTCTAGTCCAAAAGAATGCTGCCGTGCATTATGAAATTAATTCTCGAGATTAATATTCTGCGCGAGCGTTCTTGTTCGTCGGTAGCCTAAGGTTTTAATGAGACATGATTAAATGAAATGTAAATATTAAAAGCATAAAACCTGATGATTGACTTAACACAGTTGACATTACACACTTGGTGCTGACATGAAAGGACACAATCATTTAACAAAGTTAATACACCTACAGTTGGTGGTGATTGCAGGAGTTGGACCCGCTTGCTTTCCTTACCATAATTATTAGAAAACATCACAATAGTTCAAGCAGGGCAGTCGTACACTTTATCATTTTCAAACTCTATAATATCTTCTGATCCTCTTAGACCGAGATGAAGTAGATGGATCAGGACTCGACAGAGCAAACAGTAATTTGACCCGTGCCTCGTCTTTTCATACAGTAATTGCAACATGATCGGAGTGCATAACAGTGCAAGTTTGAAGTGAAAATAGTCGCAAAGTGTGAAATTAAAACACATCTCGTCAAGAGGCTATCATCATCTGCCTCCTGCTTTCATTCTTTGTCTCTCTGCCAGGCGTAACACATAGACAGGAAGCAGTTGTCATGGTGATTAATGCAAATGTGCATCTCTAACCTGTAGAAGGGAGAAGTGTTTTCAAAACCGTCTCAGACCTTGACTGCAACTAATCAGTGTTTCTTCTCACTACCTATATAATTACAGTATAAATTTGAAATCATACCAACTTCTAGAAAGCTTGACATCTCTGATACCTCGCGGTTTTTGATTATGAGTTGGCTGCGTTGATTTGAAGCGAACACAAGGTGTACAAGGTCGCGCAATGGAGAAGATCTATGCTGTCAAACAGACTGACAAAGCCGCTAGTTTGGTCAATGCATCAACACAAAGTAGCTTAGCAACAAGTTGTTTAGAATGAGACCCGATGTTATGACAGTACCATAACAACTGGGATCATTAGTGTACATAAACCAGCGAAGCATTGCATCTATAGTTCTGAAAGCAGTGTGACCTAGCAAGAATGCCTTAATGAGAAAGGGAAAGGGCAGGGACAAAAACACCATTACACCAGGGACCATTATATGGGAATGTGTATGCACTTGTCCTCACCTCGTCTTGACCGTTTGACCCCCGGCTCCAGAGGCTAACGGTGTATTTTGGTCCGTCCTCCTGAGTACGCTGCCACTGTCTGCCAGAGCGACACAAGCCAGAGACTCAGAGAGTGAATCTAATTACACAGACAATTATGATTTTGACGCAGTTTGACCCGGACTTGTATTCAAATAGACTCATTTACCTTGAGGTTTCAGGGAGACGCATCTTGTGAGGGCTGAGTGTGAACCCAGAGCCTCTTCCGTCACTCAGCGTCTGTGTCTTTTCATTACAGCACACACACATAAATGCAGCTGAACACACCCTCACGTACGTGCAGCAATATCATTTAGTATGTTTGCATGCATGGTAAAACTTTGAGTTCTAATCCAATTAAGGCGGTAAATTATTTTTTTAAACATAATGTAAACACCATAATTGGATTGAAATCAGCATAAATGGGTGTTGGTGAACAATCGGTGTAAGCAATGTACACATGCATTTCCTCACCTGACCTCTTACTGCAATTAAGCAATGAGTTATGTATTCAGCTAATAATGGAATTCTGTTAATTTCATCCACATAGTGTATCTTATGCCACATTTTTGCCTTAAAGGAACATACAAAAAAAACCCAAAAAAACTGTATTTTAGTTTTTGTGTTATTTTGCCAAATCCCCTAATATTTCAAATCAAATGTTGAGTTGATACATCCAAATTAAAATTCAATGTTTCACCTGCTAACACCTACAAACAACTGTAGAAGGGATGGTCATTTTAATTTCCTCGGTAAAGCAGTCTTCTCCTGGGACTATATTTCCTGGTGGAGACATGTTTTCTTCCATGTGGTTCCATGTTGGCTTAGTTAAATTAAAGGACCATACTATTCATTTTGCATGTTTGAGCCTAATATATTAAATTTTCATACATGTAATGTTACTGACAATCTTTTCCCAAAGCATGCTACTGGAACGGTGAATTAAAAATGTTTTCCTACCTTCCAGACCTCTATTGGTTTCAGTTCATTCTGGTACGCTATTAAAATCAACTTGTTGATACTTGAAATGTTCTTAGGATAGGTAATCCATCATCATGAACAAGACGTATATTCAGGTTTTTTTCAAAGTTACATAATTTTAGTGTTTAAGCGCAATAAAAAGCGTGGAGTGAATGTATGCCTCCACTGGGGAATATAGTCCCAAAAGACCTGTGTGTATCGAAAAATTTTAATGACCGTGACTTCATAAGGCTGCGTAACTATTAGCAGGCGAAACATGGATTTTTAAGGTGGGTGTATCACTTGAATATTTGATTTTGAAAGATTAAGAGATTTAGCAAAATATCAGGAAAGCTGAAATACGGTTTTATCCTTTGGGAAATGATTGTCAGTAACGTAACATGTATGAAAATTAAATATATTTGGCTCAAACATGCAAAATGGCCAGTATAGTCCTTTAAGTAAGTTCATCAAAAGATAATAATGGTAATGTGATGCTGTGCAATGGATTATATATCTCAAGCATGTTTCAAGTCTCTACAAGTTGATTTTAATAGTGTCCTGGAATGAACTAAAACCAGCAGTCAGGAAGGTAGGAAAAAGAATTCTAATATTTACCACTCCACTAGTATATTGTGGAAAATGGTTGTCAGTAATTTAATATGTATGCAAGTTGTATTTATTGGACTCAAACACGCAAAATCACCAGCATGCTCCTTTAATTGCAGTACAGACAAATCATAGTTAAACATACAGACTAAAGTACGTGTTTATTTTTCTTGGTTTTCCCATTTGACCATAAATTATCTTTTTTAAAAAAAAAAAAAAAAAAAAAGTGTGAGCGTAACCATTTATACAGAGGCCAGATGGTCTCAATTCTCACTGAGATGAAAGGACAACCTGTGAAAATATTAATAAATCGTGTTGCCAAACAGCATCTCAAACAAGCAGTTTTACAAAGTTATCATGGGCAAAACCGACAAAGACGGAAATCTGCTCAAAATAAAAATAGACGGTCGAATCTGGCTCCTTTGAACATAACACAGCTGGGTCTTCCTGCTCTCCTAATGAAGTTTAACCCAACACTCCTTTTTGACCTACATCTGAAATATGTCTTAATAACTAAGACTCAAATCCTACTTCTGAGGACTTGTGCTGATAAAGTCGCCCATGCTGCTTTGCATAGGACTCAGACTCAGACATGCTCGCTGCTTCACCCTCAGTTTTACAACAAGGTCGTCCTCGCTGTCATCGCCGGCTGACGTTTTTTCGGTTTCCCCTGCTGGCTGGAACAATGTGTCGCCCGCAAATCTCTCGCGAAGCCGCTGATCTTTTCGGGTGAGTCAAAAAAAATCTCTCTCTGAGGGCCATGTCTCCATTTTCAAAGGAGCTGTGATGCTCTTACGGATTCAGTCGTGACCGAAATTAATCTGTGTTGAAAGGGCAGAAAAGTTGCGGCTCTTAGTATTTCATGGGCTTAAATACAAAACAAAGCAAAACAGAAAAAAAAAACACCTAATCACTGGCACGATTTGTTGCGGGTGATGTTCTTGGAACCTCTCTTGTCTCCTCTGCTAATTGCAACACGGTAATTAGGTGTGGAATCTAATTTACTATGGAGGATTCATTTAAGGAAATATGCATTATTTAATGGAGAAACGAGGAGGGGGAATAATATTAAGACAGTACAGATCATTCTAATAATATTAGTAGTAACTGTTTTTGATGTAACATTAAAGATGACGAAAGTGATGACAGTGTAGATGGTGGATAACAGCTTAGATGATGATGATGATGATGATGGTGATATGGTGATGATATGGTGGTGGTGATTATGGTGATGATGTGGTGACTTGTGTTGTGATGCTGACATGCCAGGAACATAAAAGAGGGTCACTGACCTCTGATTTCAGTCCTATTTCCTCTACAAGCCAAGTCCTAATAGACTCCATTAACAGAAAGGGAGAAAGAGAGAGGGAGTGAGAGAGTGAGAAAGAAAGAGAGAGAGAGAGAGGGTGAGAGAAAGCCCTGACGCTGGTGCTTTCACAGTAAAGTCTGCATATGTGATGACTTGCAGTCTGGCTGGCTGAATGAACCAGGCTCAGAGCCTGATAACCTCCTCTTTCCTTATTATTTCCCCTCATTTAACTCACTGTGTGCCTCCATCACAGTCCAGTTTCTCGTGTGTGTGTGCGTATGCGTGCGTGTGTGTGTGTGTGTGCGCGAGACTCGGGCAGGCAATCTCTCATTCCTGGAACACGGACTGTTATTTCGCAGCAATTTTGGATAATGCTTTATTTTACCATCCACAATTGGGAGGCCTTCTGCTTGAAAGGGAATGATAAAATAGTAATCCCTTTGCAATTATGCCGTGATAGATAGTCGCTTTCATTGAGATTCTTCGCCGATACAAGTAACGCGGCTACCGGCTCGGCATTAAACAGATTCAGTAACAGGCTTGTTCCTTTTCTGGTGCTTACTGCAATATGAACATAAACACGCTTTTAAAACACTCTGAACACACTGCATGCGTCAGAATATACTGAGATAGTTTTGTTATCCAGACCAAAAAAAATCCCAAAAGGGCTTCCGCAGATAAAAAGGAGGGATCCATCTGAAGGCTGATATCATTTTGATTGATACTTCTGATGTTGATGGCATATATACAGATACATTTGTATTCATTCAAACACAGAAAAGTGGAGTTTGTGTGTTTTTCCTTTATTTTTTTAATCCTGAGGCCTCTGTAATGTAGTTTTTAATCTATATATTCACACATGATAATACAGAATATTATCCTATCTTTAGTACTATAAGCCTTGATATGAAAAGTTTGACAACAGATCAGTTCATCCATTTTTAATCATATTTCAGGAGGACCATACTGGTGGTTTTGCATGTTTGAGTTACATAAACTGACAACCATTTCACAAAAATGTTCGTAAAATGATTTGGTGTCCTCATAACCCTTCGTTTTTTTTTATTAGGGAAAGCATATAGAGGATGTAAACTCACAACATATGACCTATTGTTACATTTATGGGAAACTTTATTCATCATAGTCCACTTTACCAGCAGATGTTCAAAGTCCATCACAAGTATATGAATTATGGCACTAGATGCAGTTAAATGGAACTTTGAAGCAATATGTGACTGATTTCTATTTTACAGGTTAAAAACAAGAATATGACCTCTGGAAGATGATTGTGAGTCATTTCAGGCCAAGTGAGCAGGCACAAGATAAAATGTTGTTAGGACAAATTTTGCAAAACAAAACAACGGAGATGAAACACAGAGGTGCTTTGTGTTTGATTCTATTGATTTGCATATTTAATTACTCCTGTATGTGTGTATGTTGATGTTTAACCAAGCTGCAGCTTCACCCTCAAAAGTTAAAACTGAAAAAGTGCAGATTTGAACTTTACACAACACATTATTTACAGTGATTATAACTGAAAACCTGCTGCTATTAATTCAACATGAGATTTCATCAATTTTCCTTTTTGGCTGTTATTGAGTCCCCTGCAGGAAGTATAAATGTAAAATGATTAGTTTGATGTAGTATTACATGATAAATGCATTACCATCCTTAAAGGACCATACCAAACATTTTGCATGTTTAAGCCTAACATATTCAATTTTCATACGTGTTATATTATTGACAATCATTTCCCAAAGAATAAAACTGTATTTCAGATTTCCTGATATTTTGCAAAATCTCTTAATCTTTCAAAATCAAATATTGAAGCAATACACCCGCCTTAAAAATCCATGTTTCACCTGCTAACACAGCCTTATGAAGTCACAGTCCTTTAAATTTTTCCGTAAACGCAGGTCTTCTTGTGGGACTATATTCCCCGGTGGAGACATACATTCACTCCGCGCTTTTATTGCACTTAAACACTAAAATTACGGGAAAAAAAACTTTGAAAAAAACCTCAATATATGTCTTCCAGTAATGTTTCAAGTATCAACAAGTTGATTTTAATAGCGTACTAGAATGAACTGAAACCAGTGGTGGTCTGGAAGGTAGGATAAACATTTTTAATTCACCATTCCAGTAGTATGCTTTGGGAAATGATTGTCAGTAACGTTACATGTAAGAAATGAGTGTCCAAATTAATATATTAAGCTCAAACATGCAAAATGGCCGGTATGGTCCTTTAAAGAAAATCATCATTGAACTAGAAGTTAACTAAGCAGGGTCACTGTAATTATCTCCACCAAGGACATTTATGTTTTCATCAGCGTTTTTTTTTTTTTTGGTCTGATTTTTAGCCGTAGATCTCAAAAAGCACCACATGGACCTTGATGATTTTGTAGATTGGTGAGATTTGGGTCAAGGTGGATTTATTAAAGTTGGGGTTAGGCTTAGATTAGGATACAGATTCTTTAAGGACATTTGTTGACATTTTCTGTGTTTCTCAAAAACTATAACACTGATCTTAATGAACAAAAAATTCAGGCATGTATGATCTTATCAACAGGCACAACTTAACCCAGATCCAGATAAAAATCTGGATCAATATCTGGATCAGGGAGTAAAATATATGTTCGGAGAGGGGTCACATTTCAGAAATTATTTTTTTTTTTTTAAATTCAGAAACTTACTAATGAAGTAGTATATTTTGGGACAATGGTCATCAGTAACATAACATGTATGCATATATTGGGCTCAAACATGCACAATCACCAGTATGATCCTTTAACACCATCATGTATATTGTATTGCACCTCAGCTTTGTATTCAGCATCACCCTGCAGGTAAATTTGCCTCTTGAACTGATGTATGAAGTTGTTTGAGAGTTTGAGAAATCAAGGTGCCACAGCATTTGGGGCAATAACGACATTCTTCATCATTCTGAAACTGGGAGGTTCTCCAAAGCTTAATCAACGACTGAAGGAGAAACTCCATTTATAAACCAAAGGAGATCAGATAAACCAACATGTTTCCTGCCTTTTTAGGTCATCAGCATGAGCATCCTGTATTTTCTTGTTAGTTTGTAACTTAAACTCGGCTCTTTAGTTTATCCACTGCTGTTTTGTATCATTATCTGTGTCAAGTAATTATCTAACAAATGTATAAAAGCGGCTCTCTAATTAAATGCCATGGGCTGTAAGAGGCGGAGATAAATTATTTATAGGGCTTTGATGAGACTCGGCTAGCTCTGAGGAGAAAGCAGTCAGATGCTCCAAGAATTAGAACAACTGCAGAAACAGAAAGTTTAAGGCGGTTTTTAGGGAAAGGTGTAAATCTGGGCGCATAACTACAGAGTGTGTGTTACTGAGAGTGTGTGAGGAGCGTCAGGTTTCTGTGTTTAGCAACCAGCTTCTCAAATGATGTAATTTGCGCTTTCAGCAGACATATTTAAACTTTGGTATTTACAAGGCAGGAAAAGGTGAAGCAATCGGATCAGTTAACGCTTCCTGCAGCACGTACGGACAGAGAGAAATAACGTCGAAGGAATGACTGGAGGTGGATGTTAAAGGGCCATACCGGTGGTTACGCTAGTTTGAGCCTGATGTTCATATGCACCTGTGTACATGCTAAGTTACTTACAACCATTTTCCAAAACATTTCCCAAAACTACAGGAGTGGTAAATATTAGAATTGTTTTTCCTACCTTCCAGACTGCCACTGGTTTCAGTTCTTTCTAGTAAACTGTTAAAATCAACTTGTGGAGACTTGAAACCTGCTTGATCCACAACAACAAACACTATGTCAGTTACATTTTTTTTTCAAAGTAATTTTATTTAACTGTTCCAACACGGAACTACATGAAGAAATTGTATGCCTCCTCCAGGGAATATAGTCCCAGGAGAAGATGGCTTTTACAGAGAAATTAAAAATGACCATCCCTTCTAGATTTGGATGTGTTTCAGGCGAAACATCAAATTTTAAGGTGGGTGTATCACCTGAACATTTGAATTTGAAAGATTAGGGGATTTGGCAAAGTAACAGGAACTAAAATATGATTTTATGTTTTGGAAAATGGTTGTCAGCAATGTAAGCTGTATGTATATTTCTTGGGCTTAAACGTACAAAATTACCAGTATGATCCTTTAAACCTTCTTTCATTAGTCACGGTCAAAGACTGATAAACAGCTGTTTCTAATTGATATACTGTATTTCACAATAATGAAGCATAACTGAGGACACTGAACAAACGAGACAAAAGAAACAAGCCAAAGTCAGATAAGAATTTCTTATTATTCCAATAAAAAATACATTCATACAGAAATATAACAATTTTGCAAAACAATTTCAAATAAAAATTTCATAAAGCATAAACATAACAATTTTACAAAAAACTTTTTCCTTTTTTTTGTACAAATATTCAGTTGAGAACAAAGAGCTGTGTGAGAATGGACAGAACGGCTGGGGTAGTTTGGGGGCTGAAAAGAGTAGCAGGAAAAAAAAAGTGATGGAAAGTGTTATAGATGTGAGCAAACATGGAGCTAAATCAAGGCTCAATTACCTCTTCAACAGTATTGGCTGCTGTTTCAGAGAATGGATGTTCCTCTCCTTTGCCCTGCTAAAGAAATTGCCAGCGCTCCAAATCTATCGCAGCAAGCAGTTTCAAGTTTGTACTCATCCCGTCTCTTTCGCCCTCTGATCTGAAATCCATATATCGTAGCACGCCACGGCGCGACTTGCTGCAACATCGAATTCCTTCTCTGCGCTACAGCAGGTCGCTGATCTGGAGTTGGATGGCACAGATCGCTTGATCCTGGAGTTCAGCTGTAAAGCGGTAATAAGCATAATCCCTAGAATTATTATAGTCTCTGCTTTAAATAAAAAACTAACAAATAGATTCTTTTCAGGGGCCGATTTTGTCAGGAGCTTTGCCAAGTCTCCAATGATACCGTCAATGATTCAACACACATGGCTGATCTTTATCTCTTCGGATTGCCTCCGCCCCCTCGCTCCTGTGGTTTTCATAATACTGTTGCAGCTTGGCTAAACCAACGTTCCCCAGACAGGTCAATAACCAACCTACACACTCAGCAGTCTGTGACAGATTCCATGCCAACAAAGCCTTTAGCAATTCATTACTGAGAGGCAGTACAAGGCGAGGCCTGTCCAACTGCAGCCTGTTAATTACAATAAATCTTTAGCTTTTTTCTTCAGGTCCCACTTACAGGATGGAGGGGATAGACGTGATGGCGCTGGTGATGGGAGGGGGGGGGAAGTTGTGTGTTATGTCGAGTTGAGCGATGACGAAGATATAAAGATCCAATCTGGTTGTTTTGTACCTTTGAGCTGTGTATGATGGACTAGAATACATACTACACAGTAGTCAATGTCTTTAATAACATGATTTTTTTAAGTGCTCTAAACATACAGAATTTGTGATATACATCAAGTGAATTGGAAAACAAAAAAACTTCTGAACATTTACATTTTAACAACACGGCGTGTCAACGGATTCAGACAAACTGTCGTTTAAGCGAAATTGGAATTGAGCCTTGATTGAGCTTGTCAAAAATCACCCATACACAAACGTGACTTCCCGAGGAGGCAAAGCACCGCCGCGGGGCCGAGTCACTTGCATAAGGCACCATTAAGGTCAACAGTGCATTATTAGATAGAAAACAGAGAAAGAAAGTACAAAAAATCATAATTAGTCCTCAAGGCGTAGGATGAGTGGAAAAAAAGCTCCGCAAATCAGTTAAGCAGTGGCGAAATCTCCAATCGAACGGAAAAAACGAGAATGGAGCAAAATGGATGAAAGTTGTAGAAAATAAAAGATGATCAATGCTTTATATACAATATTGTAACATTGAAACCGTTCGCATTTTAGCTGCACTTTTATTGAAACTATTTGCAGTCCTGATTACAGTGGAAACAGGAAGTGAACAAACCCGAGAACCATGCAAACACCTGTCTATGATATTGAAGTTATAGTTGTGTTATACCTCTAAGCACACAGCTTATACAATTAGACTACAAATGAGCTTTGTAGCTTGTAAAAAAAAAAAAAAAAAAAAAAAAAAAAAAAAAAAAAAAANTTTCGGTCTGCGGGCAACTGACCAGAGGGCAACAAGCCAGTCGACCCTTTTTCTGGTCAAACCCGAGGAACCTGACCCCCCTGGTCTTGGTGCCAGACAGGCAGGAGCTTCCTCCTTCCCCATTCTCACGCTGCCACTGGGGGAAACACAAATGGAACGTGTTTTCCCCCCAAGAAACCCACTCAGTCCACAGCAACATTGGTACAGGCCCCGGACCATCCTTCTACTCATCCATCCATCCCTTCTTCTAATTGTCTCTTCCATCCTTCTGGGGTGGGGGAGGGGCCAGTCAGCCAATCTCAGACATTCACAGTGCACACATGCTTACCTCAGACAGTTTTTTTTCTTTTTGTAAAGTACCAGTGTATCTGCTGTCCGGGAAGATGTCCCCAAAACATCATGCACCATACATACAAATCATTCATTCTTTTTGTGTTTTTCTTTTTTTGTGTATGTGTGTGTGTGTGTATGTGTGTTTTAAGTCCTTCTCGATCCCCCAAATTTTTTTTTTTCCATCCATGATTTTGTCCTCTTGTTGCAAACAGACAACCTTCAGAGCGCCTTTCTCCAAAGAGAGGTCCCGGAGGCACTGGGTTTCAGTATGGTGCAAAACGGCATGCTTTGGCTGGAACGGACCCCCACTCTGCTCTGGGATAGTTCAACCAAGAGACTGGTCGGGAGACGGCATTTTTTTAAAAAAATTTCCCCTTCGCTGTGTTCGTTGGTTGGTTGGTGCTCGCCCCACTCTAGACGTGCCTCTTCATGTGAAGAGCCAGATGGTCAGACCTGGAGAAACATCTGGGGGGGGGGGAGAAGCAGAGGAGCAAAATAAGCTCAACGGCAGTGCAAAAGAAATGGATTTGTGCCAAACGCAATGAATGCTGCAAATCCTTATTAGCTATTACGCAACACAACAACCAGTTCTGTCATTCTCCTAATGGATGGAAGAAATGTAGGTTATATCTGTATGTGCACGTCAAGGGTTCTTATCTGTGTAAAATGAGCTGAGGGTTATGTAAAGGCGGTGATGTCGTTAGCAGATCAGCGTTAGGCCTACCTGTCACAGTGACTGCATTTAAATGGCTTTGCCCCAGTGTGCTTCCTGAAGTGTCTGGTCAGCTCGTCGCTCCGTGCAAAACGCCATTCGCAGCCTTCCCACGAACACCTGTACGGTTTCTCACCTGCAAGACACGCACATGGAGATAATAAGTCATGATGAAATCTCATCAAGTTTTTAAAAAAAGGGAAAAAAAAAAAAAAAAAAAATCTGCATGTTTTTTTCTTCTGCTAAGGCCTTCATTGGTTCGTCCATTCTTTGTTCAACATTGTTGTTATTCAAATGCATTCAAATCAATCAGCCTGGGGCCAGGAAGGATGACGGGGAGGGGGAACAAGTCACTTGAAACCTAGATTCCAGTGAACCTGTTGGATTGGGTGGCTTCTTTAAATGCAATGAGAAGCATGTGAGGAATGCTCTGAGTGACGCTGCGCAGCTGAAAATGCATCTAACAAAATAAAAACAGCCGCACGTGCAATTTCACGCTGCTAGTGGGAAAAAAAAAAAAAAAACGGTGAAGTGACCATTTAAATGCCTTCCAACTTTGAGGCCCTGGCTCTCTGCCCATTCATCCTTTCACATGGTGAAATCCAATCTGTTTTGGAGGACCAAGGACTTTTTTCTCCCATGTGCAACCCTTCCCCCCCTCCCTCCCTCCCCTCTGATTTGCTCAGTCAGTCACATTCCAGATACATGAGGTCATAGTTTAGGTATCCAGCCATGCAGAGCTAATGCTCACAGAGCTCCAGCTGAGGACGTCGTGCAATGTGGACCTTTAATTGCGTTACACAATAGCTGGACAATGCCGTTAAGGTGAAACATCAGAAACAACAGCACTTCTTGTTTGTCTCGTAATAAAGATTTTTTTTTTTTTCCAAACACTGTGGTAAACTGGCCTACTCATCCCTCCTCAGTTGAAATATCTGTGTTGCCAAATGTGGCCAAAATTTCAGCAACCTTGGCTCTAGCGGTGGTTTGAAACTCACCTGTATGAGTGCGCTGGTGTGCTTTTAGGTGGGAGCTCTTCGTGTAAACCTTGCGACACCCGTTGAAGTGGCACCTGTGTATTCGCCTCCTGCCGTCTGGGGACGCGTCTCCGCAGACGAGTCCCGTCTTTTCCGAACTCTTCCCAATCCCGCCGGTCCTGATTTTGACCGGCAAGAGCATTTCGGTGTGTGTGCCGACCCAGCCATTTGATATGCTGCTGGGCTCAGAATTGGCCTCCGGCGAAGACGGGGGAGTGCTAATGATGGAGGGGCTAAAAGGTCCAGAACCAACCAAGACAGACCCCAGAGGATTGGAGGTAAAGCTGTGTGTGGGCGAGAGCTCCTCAGAACTGTCTGAGGCTTCGCTGCTGGCATCAGAATTCACACTGTTGGTGTCCAAGATTTGGCTATCCTGATTGTCCTCCTCGTGGGGTTGGGGGATCTTTGGGTCGGACTCGGCCTTGGCCTTATCCCCGCAGGCCAAGATCAGTTTGCTCCAGAGGTCCTCCTGGCTGTCAAACGTGAGCTTAGGTGGCGAGACGTAGGGCTCACTCTGTAGATACCTTTCCAGCTCCAAGCATGTCTGCTCAAACGCAAACAAATGAAAAAACAGTAAGAATACATTGATTATAACTGAACCGTGTTTATCTGAACCTCTGGAGAGTTTAAGTTTGTTTCCAGCTGTGAAATGCTAAATGAATGAATGAAATGCTAAACGCCCTGTGTGCCATACATAGAGGTTTCCTGGTGAAATCTCACTTATTGCATAACATGTACTTGTATTGCAAACGCTATGTGCATTTTGCAGGCCGATCGGGTCAAAACGCCAGTCTGCTTTGTTTGCATTTTATAGTGCGGTACAGAGGAAATGGATTTACTGAGTTAAATCTTTAACTTAAAACTCATCTCGCATACAAGCCAGGCATTCAACCGGCTCAGGTTCATGTGAGGTGGCATGTGAATTAATTTAAGCTGAGCTGTCAGCGGACATACACGCCAACTCTTCTGCACCTGAGAGGAAGACTGAACGTGCATTGTCATTTCAGCAGTCCAATGAGTCACTGAGCAAATTTAGAGTCCTTTTAAGGAAGCTGCTCAACTTCCCCTCCAACCCGAGTCGTTCAGCTGCTTTTCCTCATGCATAGCTCTGACATGCAATCACATCCTTCCTCAGTGTCACACTGCTACATGCTGAATACACGCTGCTGCAAAACTACTCAGCTATCAAAGTTATTGAGACGCTTTGATGTCACATGAAGAGAATCAAGTTCCTCTGCAGTCTGGCACAGTATTTCCCAGATGTACTAGCATCTACTCCTGCAAACAGGAATTGGCCATTGCTGACATCTGATAGCTTCATGTTGTGTAGCCTATTCAAATCCCAGGATGACTCACAAGGTGCAAGTTTGTTTTTAAAATAGCAACAAATCTGTTATGGAGTAAAGTTATGCCACGCAAGACCAATTACAGCTGAAATGCATCAAGTTCAAAATGTAGGAATTTAAGAAGAAATGCAAAGAACTGATTAATTAGTAAGGTAGTTAGCTAAAATTGCTGCATTTCCTTTATGATCTGCACAATCTGAAGCAGCAAGCCATGTCTGTTTTTCTTCGAAATGACTGGTGAGTGAATTCTAAGCACTACTTCCTCCTACATCCGCAGTCATTTAGCCGCCTAAGCAGACGCACCATCACTCCTGGTGTACGTGAACGCAGCATCGATAAATTGGCATCAGGACGCAGCAGGTAAAATAACTCCAGCTCCAAATAAAGCCGAGCAGCAAAGCATGCTTCAGTTACTCTCTGCCCATTCATCTTAACGCAGCTGAGCCTCCGCTCCAGCTATCAGACTGACACACTGATCCACTTCAAGCCTGCCAAAAACTTCACGCAAAAACTCAGAAGAAAATATCACGTCTAATGCGTGGACGGGCGCCGTCTAATCACCGCGCACACACGTTTACTCTTGTTATTATGAGACGTTTAATAAACGCCACCGCTCGCAGGCGTCAGGAACTAATCTGTTATTTAACGCAGAAAAAAAGCGTGAAACCTGCTTAGTTCCGCTTTGTCATCCAAGCTACATAACTGCTTCATTTAAAATGTTGACAGTGAAATATTCACCTGCTGCCAGTACTCCTCCAGTGACGGTAAGGCTGAGAAATAGCCCGTGTCGTGAACTATTTGAAGTTCTTGAAAGATGCTGCAGATGGGTAGAACATCCATATTCCCGAGTCTCCGCTTGTGAGAAAGCCTATTTAGCTGCACTTAAAATGTTGCTTTCGAGAGAGAGAGAGAGAGAGAGAAAAAAAAAACACACCCGGTAAAAGAAATATCAGGCGATGCTGCCGAGAAAATAATCCCTGCTGCTGTAACTTTCATGCGATGCAAACGAAGCGCTTGTTTTCAGCAGACGAGCAGCTCCTACTCCCGTTGCGTTCAAGTGTCTCTGTATTTGCAAACAGCGCACCGGACTGGATGGTGAACAACTGCGCTCTGCAAACTTCCCTATTCAAACCTCCATGCCCGCCCCTCCTCTACGACACCATTACGTATGCAAGGCATTAACCAATCAGGAGCAACCAGCCTGCCTTACTGAATATGATATCACAGCCGACCAATAGCGGCCGCCCACTGACTCACTTTGGTTCCTTCTCCGTTTTAATTGGCGCGTTTAGCTCCCAGAGCTTGACGCTGATTGGAGGGTTATTTTTAGACATGTATATAAGCGGGTGATGGAGTAGAATTCAGCTGTAGTCTTTTCTGCGTCGGCTGCACGTTTCGCCACAGATAGCGCCTGTGAGCTGCTGCAGTTTTGACATGCTGCTTCTCTGTTTGTGGAAAACATTTCATTCTCTGTGAGTAACTTTGTTAAAAGTAGCACTTAATAACATGCTACTGTTTCTGGGTTTGAGGTCACCAAACCTAACACGTGTCCCAGTATCTCTTACCATTAGTCACCTAAAGTTCCACTGGATAAGCACAAATATGTCAGGACAAAATGATTTATGGCTGGGCATGATATTATTATGTTGTAACCACACATGAGGAAACATTACTCATTTGTCTCCTTGCTGTGTAAACTATTTCAAATAGTCTCCAGCTTTATCTTTGCTCTCTATTGTAATAATGAAAACAGGATCAAAGATGAGCCTGAGCTTTTGACAAGTGCAGCTTGTCTTTATTTAAAACAGGAACGTCTTTTTTCCCCACCCAGTTTGCACTTAAAACAGCCTGTCGTGGAATTAATATTCCTAAGTGCTTCTCTGATGTTCAAGAATTTATTTTTTCCCCAATATATGCGTTATATTACATGAAAACATGTAAAACAATCCCACATTAATGTGCCATTTGTGCAGGATTTTCACGTGGAATGATTTGTGTTTAGAATTGTTTACTTAGGACTTTTAATGTTACGCAAACCATGAGATGCAACTAAAAAAAAACACATTTAATTTCTCAACTTAATCTTGTAACATGTTATTTCCGAGCAACATGTACAGTATCTAAACTACACAGACAGTTTCATAATACTCTGTTGTGTTACTGTATATATTTCCTTGTGAATGACTTTCTTCGTTCCACTTGCAGTCATCACGTATTTGGCAACAGCAATACGTCATCCAACTTATTCTTATCACTTCCTCCTTGGATAAGTACTTAGCATGCTACAGTGGTTCAGATGAATGGAGGCATGTCTTCCTCCAACTCTTGCATAAGTTCATAAAATGAACTTATGTTATGACCACAACTGGCACGCCATCGCATGATGAGATAAACAACACTTCTGCACAGGGCCCATATTGTTTCCCAAGTGGCAGGATTTTCTGTTGCCGGCCCGAGCAGAACACTGTTGTTCTTTGTGCAGCTGTCAGCTGTGAGGCCATATTTGTCGCTCATAGCATCTGATTTAGTCATATGGTGATGTGATGCTTTCTGAACCTCAGAGCTGTTCTTAGTAGCCCTGTGAAGGAATTCCACTTTGCCTTTATGTTACTAATAGGGCCATTCATTATGGCCCTTGAGAATTGCTGGACACTTTGCTTTGAAAGTAAAAAGTCAGTCTGCGTCGATTCAGGGGAGAGGCTAAAACATCCTGTTATAAACCCTTGCATCTAGGGTAGACGTCCCCAACGACCAGGCCGCGGATCATATATTGCCGAGCTGCGAGTTGACATGGAAAAACACATTAACGCTCAAAGTTGCACAGAAAAAAATAGCTAAAAACAGCCTTTCTCATCACTCCATTGCACACAGCGTGAACGCTATCAGTCACACATCAGCAACAAAACTAAGCTCCAGAGCAGACTGGACATAAGAAACACTCTTAGGGTTTTACTCTCCAACATCAGCCCTCGATGGGAACGTCTGATTTTGAAGAAAGAAGCCCTCAGACTGCTGAGGCCGTAACGCATCCAAATAATCTCTTGCCACTACGGTTAATCACTGCACAATAGTCATACCCTCTCATTATTCATGTATTTCAGAAGTTGCCAGAGCCTAAACTCTCTCCATATGATAAATAACAGAGTTCACCATTTGAAAGGAGCATCAGTTGGCAGCTTTACACTAATCGCTTCCTTCACAAGACTTCTTAGATGAAGCACTTAGAAAATGCAGGAGGTCCTGCATGGCAGCTTTTTTTTTTTTATCTAAGAAGGCCAGGTCTACAATTTTATCATCATTACATAACTTCANCCTGCATGGCAGCTTTTTTTTTTTATCTAAGAAGGCCAGGTCTACAATTTTATCATCATTACATAACTTCAGCCCAGCCGGTAGCCAGAGGAAAGAGCAATTACAGGATGACCCATTTTAATGCATCAATGTCAACCCAATCAGTGAGTTGTTGTAAGGGGTTTTTCTGGGCAACCTGGGTGCATTCACCCCCTCATCATTTGGTTTTCATAATGTGCAGAATCAAACAGATTGTGTTTTTTTCCCACCCATAATACAAGTTATCTCAAAATCAAATTATGAACATTGTCCATATTAAATGTTTGAACATAGAAGCAGAAATAAGACCTGATTTACAAAAGTAGGGCAAATCCAGTCATAATGCAAAGTCTGGTTCAATGGTATCATAGCTACATATGGATTAATCATTCATTTATTTGTTTTTCAGTGTTACAAAAATGACGCAGAGATAAATTTATGGCCCAACAATAGTTTATCCAAACGTGACATATTCAGAAATCAACATTCTCTCACTATTTGCCAGGCTGCTATCAAAGGGCCAGTTAGTAATGAGGCACAGAGCCCCTGATAGAAATGCATCGCTCTCCGCGGGGGCCAACGAAAATTTGTCCAAGCTTAAATAAAATGAGAATAAAAATAATTGATTGGAAATCGATGCACATACATCATTCACTCTTTTGTTAAAAGGAAAAATGGAAGGGAGAAGAGAGGAGAAGGGGGGGCTCCTGGAAAATCAATATTCATTCGAATCATAAATCAGAACTGAGTCAACGCTTGCGGGGAGGGGAGATAATCATTAGCCTGGTTTTGGATTACATACTCCACAGGACTGAGGCTCGTCCAGCCTGCAAATGTGTTTAGCTTTNCCACCCCACTCACCCACTACATTTCTTGCTTCACACACACATAACGGTGAACACGGTGAGGTCTTCTCATTGAAATGCGCTGGTGCTTTAGCATGATGTTGGCCTTATGCGTCGCTGTCAGGCCACGTGTGGGACAGATCAACATGTGTGCACAATGGGCGGTGTGGTGTCAGCTCCATCAGGCCGTCAGCCAGGAGCCTCTGCCTCCCAGCAGCTCTTGACCTTGAGGATAAAGAGTGGGCTGCGTACGAGTGTGTGTGTGTCTGTGTGGTTGAGTTGCATTCCTGAGTGGACATGTGTTGGACATAGCAATCAGTCAGGACACTCTTGTGTTTGGTAAAGGAGGCTGGTTTGTGTGCTTGCATTCAGATCAGACATATAGTTGAAATCAGTATTGAGCACCTCTGATATGATGGAGGTTCCTGTAGGAAGACATGAGTGCTGCATTATAGAGCTTCTGCCCTCTAAAAATGTCATTATTATGGGTTAAAACTTGATTAGCCTTTTATTAAAGGATCACACCGGTGTTTTGCATGTTTGAGCTTAATATACACAGTATAACCCGTATGTGTTTGCTGTGATGGATTACTTATCTAAAGCGCGTTTCAAGTCTCTACAATATGATTTTAATAGCGTGCTGAAATGAACTGAAATCAGTTGCTGTCTGGAACGTAGGAAAAATAATTCTATTATTTACCACTCCAGTAGGTTTGGGAAATGTTTTGTTTTGGGAGATGGTTGTCAGTAATGCAACATGTACAAAGGTAGCATATGTACATCGGGGTTAAACTAGCGAAACCACCGATATGGTCCTTTAACATAACAAAATTTTTATTTGCCACTCCAGTGGTATGTTTTAAATGGCTGTATATATTGGGGTCAAACATGCAAAATTGATGGTATTGTCCTTTAAATATAAAATCTTGATGAAAATCCTCCCTGTTCTGCAATGAAAATTAAATTAGAATAAAAAAAAAATGCAGAAAGTGGAAACTGGCAACGTTAATGTAAGAATAGGCATTCAAAACACTATAAGAAGAGTTTATTAGCAAAAACAGATTCCTTCCATTTCTTAAAAAAAAAAAAAAAAANTAAAAAAAAAAAAAAAATCTTAATAATGAATAAAGCAAAATAATGTACCATTTCATTGATATTACCTGGGAAAGCCCAATACAAAATATGACTTTGAACATTTTGAAAATGGTATTTACACTGCAGGCCAGAGGTTTGAGGCCAGCCCCAGATTAAAAACAAGAAAAAATCATCAATACATTGTTTTACATGGGGGGGGGGGGNGCAATTCCATCCGATTTACCAATTATTGGTCAAAATTGCATTCTTCAACAGGACAGTGATCCAAAACATTCATCAAAATGATGCCAAAATGACATCCATTCAGAAGAGAAGCAAAAGGTTTTACAATTCTGACTTGGCCAGAGGGGGTTACTTTGGCCAAGCCAAAGTCTGAGCCTGAAATGACTTCAAAGTGCTTTGATGTGACTAATTCTTCTTGAAAACTAATTAGTTACAGTTATTTATGTATTTTTTTGTCATTTCCTGTGTAATAAATTGTAAAACAAACAGTGTATTGATGATTTTTTTTTTTTTTTTTTTTTTTTTTTTTTTTTTTTTTTTTTTTTTTTTTTTTNTTTTTTTTTTTTTTTTTTTTAAATCTGGGGGTGGCCTCAAACTTCTGGCCTGTAGTGTATCTATTTTTTTGTTTTTTTTTTATTGCAAATGAACTCTTCCTTTATCCTGTATGTGTACATATCTGTCTGTGCATGGTGGCAGTGTTTTGGCAACAGAAATTCACCATGTGCGCTTTGTCACGCAGTCTTGAGGTTTCCACTCAAGCAAGTAGCAACAGAAGAACAGAACAGTTTGTCTTATCTTCAGAGACTCTTATTGCCCTCAGGAGCTTCCCTCATCAAATCAGATACCACTGTCTCTCCAGTAACATTCTCAGAAAAGTAAACAGCAAATGGAACGGAATGGATCTACCCCCTTCAAAAAAAAAAAAAAAAAAAAAAAAAAAAAATCAGATTCATTCGTTTCTTCTGCCAACCGCGGGCTCTGAAAATACGGAAACACATTGTGCGCCGAAAGATTTGGAGCTGCATGCATTGTTTGAACGCTGCGTTGGTGCAGGAAGAGATTTTATTGGTAGATCCTGCATGTGCTGGAAAATCTGCAGGACAGTTCAATGGTCATTGTTTCACAGGGTGGTGCATTCAGGGGCTGCAAGTTGTTTTTCCTCCTCCACCGATGCCAGCTTTGCACTAAAGGCTACTACTGTTGTACAGGGTGGAGGAATGTTAAGTATTTTATTATTTTCTGCACAACCTCTGTGGGAACTGGAGCTCTCTGGCTGTTTCGGGGGTGGTGTTTATCGAGGCCATGGTATAAACAGTGACCCAACCTACTGATTAGGGAACTGGGATGTATTCATCCTACACTTTCGGGCGTGGAACAGAGAAAGGGGGGGGAGTTACGATCAGGTTACCATGACCATGAACACATTGAGCTGAATGACTTATTCTCAGACTCAGATACAGGAACACCTATCACCCAGTTCTGCTGCACAAAGATAAATTCCATTGCACAAACTCCGTGCAGTGAGGAAAAGCAACACTGACTCATAGTTTCATGAAAGATGTTGCAAACACCAGCTGCTATTATAATCTGTTTTTATGTCGCGTCACAAGGAGTTCATTGTGGACACTGACATTGTGACAACTTTACTGAAAAAACTAGTCAAATAGCATTTTTTCAGGATCTGTTCTTTAAAGCATAGACGTGTGTTTAAAGTCTTCATGAATCCCAGCTAAAATCCACCATTGTATACTTATTGTATGTGGTTGTATCGTTTTATCAAAATTAACAAAAAATCCTTCAAAAACTGCATTAGTTCATGACAGAATAAATTGATCTCAGTAGTTTTCAGACTATTGAAGTATTCGTTTTTTTGTGATGTGCGTTTTCTATTTGCTCTGCATTCAAGGACACACAAACATCTGCAATACTATACATGGGAATCCTCACTAAAGCCCTGATCCTGACCTTAACCTTTGCCCCTGCATACTCAACTTTAACTTTTATCTTAACCTAAACCTGATCCCGAAGCCAATCCTAATCCTTAAACCAAGCCCTTACTCTAATCCAACCCTCATTTTAGTGGAACATTTTTATTTTCATTCATTTTGGGAGGGAGTTTTGCTTCATGAAGTCAGGTTTAGAAACATACAGAACTCACATATGTAATGGCATGTAGCCTGGCTTCCAGGTTAACTGACCTGAGCTGATAAACGATAAAAATCTGTAGGATTTTTTTTTTTTTTTTTTTTTTTTGTGGCTATTTAGAATTTCATACATTGAAGTGTCAGTCACTTTCTGGCTGCCCCTCACTGTGCTATCTGGGTTCACGTCTCTATCTCTGCCCTGAGAGGCAGGTCTACACCCGGAGGGTCTTTGTCCTCATACAACTGTGAACAATGTGCCTCCACTGCTCGCTTAGCATGCTTATCCAAACTCAAATCTAGCTGTTATTGCTGCAGATCTGGGTCACAGATTCAGTTTCAGATGAAGTTATCTGACTCCTTTGCTTTGCTGGCAGCCAGATTGAAAAGACAGACAAAGGATGTATAAAATCGGACAAACGCTTTTGTTTTCATGCATGTTCAGACAAACAAGCCATGACTTCTTTCACATTCACTGAGCTTATAATGCACGAATGTCAAGTGGCATTCAAAGTGAAACTGGTTTGAGCTGCAGTCAGAGTGAGTAAGTCGCCGGTCATCACATTAACATTCTGCTTCCTTGTGCGGATCCTCGCAGAGGATAAAGTTCATCAAAGCAAAGTTTATGGCACACGTGAAGAATGAACTTTGGCAAATATGTACGGTGAAATGCTGGTTTATCATAATTGTGTTTCTGTCTGGGAGCCTGATCAACGCAGCTAATGCAGCATCTGAACTTTAGGGAGCGTACAGGAAACATCAGCTCTGCAGCACCTTTCGCTAAGGTCGTGACTTTTAAAGGTTGACTCCAAACACGGGCTTTGTTGACTCAGCGGCTGTCTGTACATTAGGACACAGATAGTGGGCAGGCTAACAGCCCGCTGTTGCCAAAGTAACAAATCCTACCCACTATGACCTCACTTGCCGGCGAACGCTGTTGAACTTTGAACAGTTATGTCATTTATTTGATCTGTGTGTCATCGGCATTTCCTTTCACAAGTTCCTCCCCTCCGCTGCCACCCGCAGCTTTATGTGTTTTTCTTTCCTATCAAAGGGAAATCCTATCCCGAAACCCCTTTTTTTTCTCCCTTCATAACCTATTATGCCTTTGCCTTTGTTATGTTCCATTGTGAGTTTTCTTTAGCATAATCGTTACCATGTTAGTCCCTTTCTGTTAAACCATTTAAGTCCATTTTCCCAAGCTTACATAATGGATATAAAGGAGCACTTGAGTGAACACTTTGATCTTAGGAGAACCATACAGTATGAGTTTCACCTTGTATTTAAGCTCACAATAACATACTTAAGTGTCCTACAGGTAAAAAAAAAAAAAAAAAAAAGAAAAAGAAAAGAAAGAAAGATGCATGGAGACAGCGTTTTTGACCTGGTGGATCTAAGTTAAATCTAATGAATGATTATTTAGGTTTCATAAAACAGTGTTCCTCTCTTGTACTGACTGCTGCAGAAATCAGATGATAATTTTCAATGTTAAACTCTCTCTCTCTCTCTTTCTCTTTCCACCCCCCCCCCCCCNCCCCCCCCTCAGCAGATACCTTTGCTCAGCTGAGAATGACTCACTCACATCTCATGACTGCTTTCCAGTGAAACTTGTTGGTCTAAGCAGAAGTCTCTGGGAAACAGGCTGACGGATGAAGCGTACCATCGCACCATCACGGGCTCCAGGGAGTACAGCCGACATAAACAAATGAACGATACCCAAACTAAACACACTAATGCCCTTAATTACTTGTCATAGACTAAGAGTGACACCTGTCGTGTTTCTCACCAACCCTGCATATGATTGCCTGTGAGACAGATGAGGCGGGTGGTGAGCTTGGAGTTCTAATTCTACTATTACTATAATTGCTGCTAAAAGTACAGTCATAAGTACTTGTGATCATAGTACCAATGTCACTTCCAGTACACATGCTGTTACTTTAAATGCTGCCATCTGCTTCTAAAGTCCCTTTCACACATACACTCTAGTCAGGAAACGTTCCTGCTGTTATCCCGGGATGCTGGAATGAGAGAAGAGCGTGAAGCAGAATGCAGGACAAGTTGTTGCTGTAATTTTCATCTTCAGCCTCCAGTAACATTCCCAGTTAGATTTGTGTGAGAACGGGGGGAACGACACATTTCAGGAATGAGTGAGTGGGTGCGTTGATGATGTATTTGTACTGCGACTCATTCCTGACAATAATAAGACTGTTGGCAACATGCTGCATTATTTTTAATCAAAATAATGCCCTGGAAACTGGTGTGATTCAGACATCAGGGAGCTTTTATCCATTAGGGCAGAGGACGAAATAATTCATCAATTTAAAGGAACAGTAAAGGATTCAGTGGTTTACAACAAAATACAGTATTTGATTTGCATACAGTATTTGGTTTCTGACCAAGTACAGCGTACTTTGTGGGTCACATCCTGCCTTATTCTTCTTCTACTTCGTTCTCTACGTTGTGGCAAAGCAGCTTTTGGTTTCCTTGTTGCCGCCAGCTGGTCCATGGGACGATCACATCCCCTCCACCTGACAGGGAAATTCAGGTTTAGGTGAGAACACGGTTGATTGCGGCTATTGTCCTGCGCTTAAATGCAAATATGAAAAGGATCCTAAAGAAACATTCTCACACAGGTAGTCCTGCATTGTTCTGGTATACATGTGTGAAAGAGGCTTAAGAAAACTCCATTATTTTGTGCTGCAATTACTGCAACTTCGACTACTCCTGCCATAATTAAAATTTATATAAAACTCTTGCAAAATGATACAGATACTACTTATGTTCTACCTCTAATGATAATATCAATCAGACAAACAAAAGCCTCCTATGGAGCGCAACACAAAGTTATCTAAAACTAATTGAAGTCCATTTTAATAGACGCCACCGCGGTGCATTCGCTGCCTCCCTAACAAGCACCAAACAAGACTCAGGATTCCTTGGCAGCACAACATGTCAATGTTAATAATTAAAAGAGTGTGGCGAGCATGTTCCTGCCATGAGCCCCAAACCCATGTCATTGTGAAGGCCTCACGTCAGGACGGACACCGTGAGGCCCCCGACACGCAGCGGCAAGGTGACACGAAAAGACAGCTGGACGTTCTGGCAGAGTGAAGCAGACAGGTAAACAGACAAACAGGGCCAGGCCAAAGCCCCGGAAAGCAATGACACAAGCCAGCGCCTCAGCCAGCGCCTCCGCAATACCAGCGGACACGAGACCGAGCAGGCGGCGGCCAGATGTAGAATGACTGGAGAGCTAGAGCGCACACACACATACACACGCAGCACTTTCCTCGCCTCAAACACAGCGTGTGTAATGATAGCAGACATGGCTGCCTTCCCCAGGGGAACAACAAGAGGGGTGAAACACACAGATGCATAACACCTCCTCTTCCCCAACAAATCCTTAATGGCTGGAGCTCACTAAACAGCAGCGGCGGTGGCAACAACAACCCAAATAAGCCGTGACAGCGCATGGGGTACCTGAGCGAGTTCCTAATTGATCTCTCTCGGTTGGAGACTTCCCACTTCTCGCTTCCGTTGTAAGACACGCATGCCTCTCATGTACGCGACAGTAACACTTTTGAATTACGGTTATTCCTAGCGTGGCTGTACACTGCTGGAATTCTTATTTTGAGTTCAGCCCCTTTTGTTTTGTTGTACATATATTCCAAAATCATTAATTCATAGAGAGAGAGAGAGAGAGAGAGAGAGAGAGAGAGCTGNCCAAAATCATTAATTCATAGAGAGAGAGAGAGAGAGAGAGAGAGAGAGAGAGCTGACTGTCTTTAGTTAGATATCATAGTTATCTCATGTATGACATTTATTTATTACGTTGTAAAGGAGGTCATGTGATCACCAGCAGTTTTTGTTTGTTAGCGGGATATCTCAAAAAGTTATGGATTTATTCAGATAACATTTGGGGGACAGAGATAATGTCAAGGGGAAGAAGCAATTAAATTTTGGAGGTGAAATTACATTTACCAGCCTGATGGTGGTGCTGAAATAGGTGTAATAAGCATACATTTTGGCCTATAACTATTGAACCCTAAGTGATAGAATCAAAATTCTTTTTTCCCTGGATCACATGGGTCTATATGCTTCCAACTACGTAGGCCACGCCCATTTTCTGCTATTTTGATTTTTTTTTTCAAAACAGTTGTTTTTATCTCCTCCTGCAATTTTGGTCCAATTGATACAAAATGTTTCATGTAGAATGTCTGGACTAAGTCTTTGTTTTTTTTTTTTTTNTTTTTTTTTTTTTGTTTTGTTTTGTTTTTTTTTAAATCTAACTATAAAGGCAGGAATTTCTGTCTGTGGCACCAACATTTCTAGAACCTGGCACTGTATGAAGTTGAAATTCGGCAGGTTTATTGCTCAGGACCTAAGGACGTGAAGTGTTGCGTGTGAAGTTTTTTCTAGAATTGAGCTATGCTTGCAAAAAGTAGTCCATGTGGCAGGATACGCTCCAGGCGCGACAGTGCCACGGTCTCAACCCAACCCTGTACAGCAAACAAAGCTAGCTCACGAGGACATGCAGAACAAAATTAAGGCAGGCTGCGGCACACATCATAAAGTCTGGCCCATTCCAAATAGGCATGTTTTGCACAGGCATTGCTGTATAAAAATATGCAGTGTATATGTATATACTGTATATTCCTTATGATTTTGCTAGCATTGGTTGCCAAAGTTGTGTGCACCTCTCCTATAACATCCTTGATGGAGGTATGCACTCTCTGCGTACCTCGTTTTCAGGTTTATCTGGCACAAAGCATCTCCAAACTCTCCACTAACGCAGGCAGCTATAGCATGTCCGCCATCAGCCTGCAGCTGCTGACCCACTGTGTGAATTAATTAACAGTCATGGCAGATTTTAGCACACTTATCTGGGACTTTCTGTAGGTAGGTGTGATATGCAGGTCGACAGGGAGCACTCAGCAAGAACGGGTCAACGACTAGACTGGATGTTGTGTCATCTCATGTTATCAGCCAGCGACAGCCGCTCAGAACAGCCAAACAAGCGCGCTGATCCGGGCCAGGCCTGCTGACCAGCGCAGTTAACATTCCCTCTCTTTACAGCAGCCTAATCCTGGAATTTCACAATGTGCCTGGCTTTCCAAACCAGGGATCAAATTCTCCCAGTCGACTGTGTATTAGTGCAGCCAGCGCAGCCCAGGGCCCCGTGCCACCCACAAAGCCCACAGCAGAAACTCACACACTCACACCCTCACTTCATTCTGCAGCCCCAGCCACACGCAACACTGAGTAACAGAGGGATGTTAATAAGTGCGATGAATTTCTCTCTCTGTTTCTTCCTGCTTTTATTCTCCCTTTGACTGCTCTCTCTTTCCCCTCCTGCTTTAATCCTTCTTGCTTCTTCATGTGTGTGTTCCACGTCCTGACATATCTTAACCTTCATCAGGATTTAAACCCAATTCAGATGTTTTTTTTTTTTTTTTTTNTTTTTTTTTTTTTTTTTTTACTTGTATTTGCTTTCATGACATTATCAAAAAAACAAAAAAAAGAGTGAGGCAAGTGGCTGTGTTTGTAGAGAGGCGATGGGATCAAATCCAGGGAGAAATCTATTTCCTTCAGCAGTAATGTTAGATAAACTGTACACATATCCTGAACATGCAATTAGGCCGTACTGCACTCTGGGAGCTCTGCAATTAGCCAGTGTCGTTTTCAAATGTCTATTTTTTTCCCCCCCTTTCTTTCTGGAGAGAGACCCCTCCAATATATGCTTCTAGCATTTCGGTGCAGGCTATCACAAGGTCACATAGGAGAGATACCCTACGCCGGTGTTGGAACCTCTCAGCTGTATGCGGTAATTACTGGTGTCCTTGATATTTGATGTGAAATGGGGACGTTAACCTTTAGTGTTTGCCTGTTAGCCCATTCCTCCTCTCAGAGCTCCTGCCCTGCAANACCCTCCCTTTGCTTGTGGAAGTATGGATGGAAAACAGGAGGATCACTTTGGAGGGAAATATGAAGTGTGTTTGAGTGCCAGCTGGTGCCCTGGGACCTGGTTAAACATCCACTGGCCAAATGGAGCCTTGTCATTGCTGTGAAGTGGGGAAACACTGTTGATGGGACCTGCTGTCCAGGGAGGGCACGGAAAAGGACAAAGACCAATAGGATGCAAGCTTTGTTCCTATTTATAACTCTGACTTTACCTGGAATCTGTCCTGGAGATGTATTTTTATAATCACACGTCGAAGAACTATACCAGGATTTTATATATACAACACGCATACATATTCTGTTACTGATGACCGATTTCCAAAACATAAAACCGTATTTTAGTTTTTCTGTTATTTTTCCAGACCCCTTAATCTTTCAAAATCAAATGTTCAGGTGATACACCCACCTTAAAGTTTTATGTTTTGCCTTCATACATGATTGTAGAAGGCACGGTCATTTTTAATTTTTCGGTAATTTCTCGTCTTCTCCTGGGACTATATTTCCTGGCGGAGACATACATTGTCTCCTGTGCAGCTTCATGTTGGACCATTTAAATAAACATACTACAAAAAAAAAAAAAAAAAAAAAAAAACCCTAATAGACATTGTGTTTGCTGTCAAGCTCATTTCAAGTGTCTGTAAGTTGATTTTTATAGCATACTGAAATGATCTGAAACCAATGGCAGTCTGGAAGGTAGGAAAAACAAATGTATCGCTTGAGTAGTAGATTTTTGGAGAATGGTTGTCATGTAAAATGTATGCAGGTATACGTTGGCCTCAAACATGCAATATATCCTGTATTATCCTTTATCTGTGTTCAGAGAAATATCATTAGATATTGGTGTGGGTTAAAGTTAGGGTCATCATAAATCCAAACCCGCTCAGAACACGTTCAATCTGAAAAATACACTGAAATAAAGTGCTAAAATAATGAGTAATGGCAAAAAAAAAAAAAAAAAAAAATTTTGTCAAAAAGAATGGAGCTATTTTGTTAGATAATGAGACATTGTTAAGAGGATTTTCAGACTGGACTTGTTATTACTTGCTCATAAGAAAGCTTATGTCATAGCCAGAGTACTAAGACTTCAACATGGCCTGTGGCTACTAGTTAGTCTAACAACAGCTTTCCCATCAGCCTCTGATGTGCTGCTTTAATTGGCAGAGCAACAGATGAAGAAAGCCTTGTGGCCATTACAAAAGCTCCAGACACACCTGTAACACACACACACACACACTCCCCAGCCTGTTTCCTTTTAGAGCAAAATAAAACAATCAAATCGCATCTCTGGAATTGCTTGTTCACCAAAGTGATGGAATAAATGAGCAAAGGACAATATGGCTGTCGTAAACTGACTGTTAAACAAGTCAACTTTTTTGACTGAGTAATAAAAGCCTTATTTTCTTTAAACAAGTGGTGCAATAAAAGAGAGGTAATTTCATCCTGTTTTCAGTACAAATCAACATGTTTCATGAATTTTCTAGATGCGTGTATCTTGACAGTGCATACTTTCACTAAGACCCAACAGTCTTTTGATTTCACTTTTTTTTAGCCAATACAAAGCCAGATTTTTCCCTTTAAAGGACCATACCACCCATTTTGCATGTTTGAGCTTAATATATTCAATTTTCATACACATAATATTACTGACAATCATTTCTCAAAGGATAAAACCGTATTTCAGCTTTCCTGATATTTTGCAAAATCTCTCAAAATCAAATATTCAAGCGGTACACCCACCTTAAAAATCGATGTTTCGCCTGCTAATAGTTACGCAAAATTATGAAATCATGGTCGTTTAAATTTTTTGATAAACACAGGTCTTCTTTTGGGACTATATTCCCCAGTGGAGACATACATTCACTCCACGCTTTTTATTGCGTTTAAACACGTTTTATTACGAAACTTCGAAAAAACTTGAATATACATGTTGTTGGTGATGATGGATTACCTATCCCAAGAACATTTCAAGTATCTCCAAGTTGATTTTAATAACGTACCAGAATGAACTGAAACCAATGGCAGGTCTGGAAGGTAGGAAAAACATTTTTAATTCACTGTTCCATGTATGCTGTGGGAAATGATTATCAGAAATGTTATGTGTATGAAAATTGAATATATTAGGCTCAAACATGCACAATGGGTAGTATGGTCCTTTAAAAGAAAACCACCAGCATGCATGTTACATTACTGCTAACCATTTTCCAAAATATACTACTGGAGAGGTATGTTTTTTAATTGTTTTTCCTACCTTTCAGACTGCCATTGATTTCAGTTCAATCTGGGACGTTATTAAAATCAATTTGTAGAGACTTTTAATTCAAATATTTACTACTCCAGTTTGGAAAATGGTTGGCTGTAATGTAACACGTACATACTGGGTTCAAACATGCAAAATCACCAGTACAGTCCTTTAAACTCTTTGTACAGTCAGTTTTAAGCTCAAATAGTGGTTTCTTTAACTCGATTTTTATGTTAGCCTTAAGAAATCTAATTAGTGACATTTTGTTTAAACCCACTGGCAGCTTTTTTAAAAAACTGAATATATGTTGCGTGGTTTTGGATGGTGATTTGTTTTTATGTGGTGTGTTTTGTTAGTGTTCCATTCCGCAGCACCATACATCTGTCAGTGCCTTGCCTGCAATCTAGTCAGCATATTTGAAATAGTACGCTATAGAAAGCCTGCGTGAACACATTCAAGTGCAAATGTGCTGTGTTACAACATGCCAGGTGTTTTGACAGTCGGCCGGCGTTATGCATCTCTCTCAAGCACCTACCTCAAGTGTGTTGTGCTGAACCCAACCCCACCCCTCACCCCCACCCTGAAGGGCACAGACTTATATAACACAGCTTCACACTCATCATTCTGGACTCTTTCTGTTTACATTTGCCCCTCGCTGTTTTTCTTGGAGTTACCGTTTCAAGGGAAGCGGCGATGGAAAAGATGATGTGCTCGGGTGTAAACACGCCAACACCTGCATATCTCACGTGCCTGGCAGAAATGATCATCATGGCCGAGTACACATACACACACACACGGTGATCTCCACATGCTTAATAAAAGCTGAGGAATCCCTGCTTTATCATCCACAACAAACCAAGTGTGGCAGCCTGGTAAGACTGCACAGATTGACTGGGATAAAATGCATCAGGGCCTGAGTTGGGACTTGTCACTGGAAGCGGAAGCAAAAACAAAAAAAAAAAAAAANAAAAAAAAAAAAAAAAGTCCGTCCTTTCACTCTAGCTGATGTGGAAGCATGTTGATGCTGTAGGTTTGCTGCAAAAAAGAGAGAGGATTGACTGTTAAAAGACCATACTGGTGATCGTGCATGTTGGAGCCCAAACATATGTTAAGCGACTGACAACCAATTTGCAAAACTTAAAACCATATTTTAGTTTTTCAAATCCCCTAGTCTTTCAGGTGAATGTTCACCTTAAAATTCAATATTTTACCTTCTCATATTTATGCATGATTGTAGAAAGGATGGTTGTGTTAATTTCTTGGTAAAAGCCAGCTTCTCCTGGTGCTGTATTTCCTGGTGGAGGCATACATTATGCAGCTTCATGTTGGGTCAGTTAAATAAAGTTATTTCGACCAAAAAAAAAAAAAAAAAACCNAAAAAAAAAAAAAAAAAACCTAATAGGCATGTGGTTGTGTGATGATTACATATCTCAAGCATGTTTCAAGTCTCTACAAGTTGATTTTAATTGCATACTGGAATGAATTGAAACTAATGGAAGTCTGGAAGGTTGGAAAACATTTCTGAAATTTACTGTTAAAGTACCATATATATTCCAGTTTAAGCTGAGTTTTTATTACCAAATTTTACAAAGCAAATCGGGGGGTCAGCTTATACACAAGAAACTAAATTTTGATCCCAGAGAAGGAAATTTCCAGGGGTGGAAATACTACCCATTACCACTACCCATGGAAAATAATTTAAATCATACCTCAGAATGAGATATTTCCTCACAAAACATCTTATCCAGCACATTTTGTGGTGGTCAGTAAGCGCTGTTGTGATTGGTCAGTTACGGTAATCAGCTGCTGAAATAAATATCATATTTACTGGTACGTGGATTATTTTCAGAAAATCACAGGAATACTATGACAATACCCAGAAAAATAGGTAATTTGCTAAACAAATAAATTGATGGAACAAAATCAAGGGGTCGGCTTACATATGGAAATTTTGACCTGCAAATCTAAATTTGCAGGTCAAAATCAGGGAGTTGGCTTATACTCGAGTATATAGGGTAGTACATTTTAGGAAATGGTTGTCAGTAACAATGTATTATGTGGACTATACATATGGGGCTCAAACATGCAAAATCACTGGTATGCTCCTTTATCGCTGCACTATTCCTGTATATGTAGGTTTTAAATGCTGGTATGTTCCTTTAATACACGGTTTATTCCAGCAATAGGAAATACACAAGCAGCATCAATAAAAATATCACAGCTCTATTGCAATAGGCTATAATATTGCAATTACAATTGGTGAGGGAATTCAGCAGTAAAATGATTATGGCTTTCTATTACAGGCGTGGCAATAAAGACATTTGCAGTCACATTATCTACACCTATTGATATTTTTTTCTCATTACTTTTCCAGCTAATTTCAAGTCAGCCGTTCTCTACAACTCCTATCGATTTGGTGAAGGAAACATTGAGATATGGAGGTGAAAAAAAGAAGTGAATGTTGCAGAGAATGAGCGAGGTCAGCAGCATTGTCCATTTGTGATCTCCATCTTCATCCATTGTCCATCCCTGGTTGCAAGGTTGAATGGGGCTTTTCTTTTTTCCTTGATAAACTTTTGACCTCAACATATCTGCTCCTCGTGCAAACATGTTGACCTTGTCGGTTCGCCGACATGCTGAGGACATAGAAACCCTACTGACACGTTCCGGTGAGCAGATACCGCGATCCACATTCACCCACGATAAGTTGTAGGAAGTAAAAGTTTGATAAATAGTTACTTGAACTAGATTTTCGTGAGTTCTGTGCTTCTGTCATTGGATAAAGTTGTGTCTCATGGCTCTATTTCGAGAATCCAGGTCAGTGCTTCTTGTGTTGGAAGAGCATTCTTCACCCTCAGCCAAAAATACAACCTCTCTGTTGCGTGCTCCTGAATGGAGGTGAGCATTGTTACCTACAACCGAGCAAAGTCAGGGCATGCTGCTGTGCATTTGCCAGAAATTGCTCAAATCGTCAGCAGTGCCTGGTTATTATTTATGGTGTCTTGTTACAGAGCCTCATTGTTGATGCTCGCTTTGGGCACCTGCATGCATTTTCATCACGGGTGCTCATCTCCTGTCCTTTCATCAGACGTCGTTAGCATCAGGTTGTGACCGATGTTCCTGAAATCTTGGCGCACTAACTGCGATCCTCAGCGAGATGTTTTTTTTTTTTTTTTNCAGGGAGGAGGGGAGATGAAGGGAGTTGGGGGCGAGGTAAGAATTGCTGCGATGAGGTGATTGCCAGCTGCCACTTCATTCAACTGCATTTTAATCTGGGGTGTCTGGAGAAATCTCGTTTCACAAATGACTTCACTGGAGGAGTGGCGGTGCTGGAGGAGGGGAGCGGAGATTTGAGCTGCTGATACCTCATAACAAATCACCTGGATATGAACTATTCGCTTTCTAATGGGAATCCATATTCATCTTCCTCTCCAAAAGCTCTCCTGTGGGGATGCAGATGTGCAGCTGCTTTTATATCTTCTTCTTATCCACTTCCCCATCCGTGTACCCTAATCAAAACCCCCATATTTTGAGGCCGTACACTATTCCCCTACCCATATTGAATTTCTATTGCTACGCCATTGGTTTTATGGACCATCTTTGGGATTATTAATGACATAGCACAGAGTTATCCATATGAATATGGAGATCAGGCACATTGTGCATATGCTTCCCTTTATAACAGGATTGATCTAAATCTCTAATGTCTTCTTTGACTGATGGCGCCACCCTTGCGCTCCATGTGCTTTTCTTAATAATGCAGCTTCCTCACTCACGTTATCTGTGTATTTAAAATCCAAGCCCTCCCTAAAAAGCACTCATGGATGATAACTCTCCTCCACACAAACTCCTTGAGCTACTTCAATTCAATCTGTAGCATAGATAAAGGGGTCAACTTCATGCTACAAGGGATCAAATTGAACCCATAACAGGTTTAGTTCTGGTGGTCCTTTTTTCTACGTACAGAATTTGCGTTTTATTCAGGCATCTGAAGGGCACCTTCATGCTTATTGCTGTTCAGAACCGTGTTGCTATATGCATGCGATGCCCAGACAAGATATGTAGGATGAATTATTACAGTAAAGGGATTTTATTTATTAACTCGCCCAGGGAAGTTGGGAGCGCGCCAACTGTTGCTGTTCCGTTCAGAGGACTATCATCTGTATTGTCGAAGGGCAGATAAATACAGGTTATTCATGGTTACAGATAATATATGGTCACACAGCCTGAATCTACATTAGGAGAGAATTACTCTAAAAGCACAACACAGGACATGAGTGTGGACAGAGTCACTATTCCAACATCTCCTGAGGGCACAACTTCACATAAATCAATGCAGAGGATGCTAATTTGGCAAATTAGAGTTAAGAGAACATACTGTATATTGGAGACAGAGCTGGCCTCAGGGCAGATAAGGTCTTTGGATGAATTAAAGAACCAGTTTGGTGGTTTTGCATGTTAAAGCCCAATATATATACATACAACACAAATTCACATTACATTACTGCCAATCATTTTTCCCAAAAAAACATTCCCGGAGCGGTACATTTTAGATTTGTTTTTCCTACCTTCCAGGCTGCCTTTGGTTTCAGTTCATTCCAGTTTTCTATTAAAATGAACTTGTGGAGACTTGAAATGCTTGAGATAAGTAATCCATCACAGCAAACACGATGTCTATTAAATTTTTTGTTAATAATTGTTGCCTTTATAATTTTTGTCCCTTTTACACAGGATATCTTTCTATGACAGCAAAACAATCAGACAGTCTGCCATGTTGAATCTTTTGAGTGTGACATTAGCAGCAAACAACATTCTGATTGGTCCGATGCATTGTATTTGCAGGCAAAAAAGTGAAAAAATCACTTTTTCTCAAAAAAAAAAAAAAGCGCCACAGTTTCATCAAATGAAACTCCATTGTTGATGTGAAAGGCTATATTAACGGTGAGTTAAAAAATATTAGTAATGTGCAAAATATTCACACAAATCATTTGCCTCTGGTGTGACCTTCCTACTTGAAAATGGTCATATTACTACGGATCTTTCCAAGCTTAATCTTCATTACCTCAGTAGAGCTGCAGTGGGGTATAGTATAATTAGACACAGTATGTTTTTATGCTCTTTAATTTGATGATCCATTCTGTTTTTTTAATGGATTTTAAATTTGAGCACATGGGACCATTGTAAACATCAGCTACGGCACGCCTTCTTTTGTTATTTTTGTATTACAGTCGCACAAGCTACAACCACACAACACAACTAGAGATGATTAGAAATCAGAAGGGATTGAACTCTGATTATTCTGTCATCTTTTTGGTTTATGTGGTGATGGAGATCATCATTTTCCATGTTTTAGGTAATTTTGGATTTTTTTTCTGCTTTTCTTTTCTCAGTTTTACCTTTGGGTAAATTGTTCTTTCAATCAAGTGCAGCAAAGCCAGTGAGATGTTATTTTGTAACCAGATCTCTGTATCTTCCTGACCACGGATACTAATGAGTGTCATCTGCACATGCATGCGGAGATCTCTCCCTCATCAGCTGATAGTCATGTTTGTTCAGGGTTGTTATCCCGGGTTGGGAAACAGCTCGGGGTAGACAAGAGGAAACAGTGCGCCTACACATGAGGCCATCCTCTGAGCAAATGACATCAAATTGCTCTCTCTCTCTCCTCTCTCAATCTCCCCCTCTCCATATTGGTTTTACAGTAAAGTGATGCTGCATCATCTAACCAGCAATTTCTGAGGAAATGCTCGACTGCGGTGGAACACAAGCCAGAGTTTTGGAGATAAATGTGGTGCTATTCAGCGTTACACACGAGCCTTTCACTCGGGGGCTCCGCCGTGTTTTTATTTGCAAGCAGCGATTTCATCTCCGAGTCTTCACACCGGTCTCAAAAATCCAATAAAGATGACTGACTGCGTTTTATCACCGTAGGATTTATCTTTCAGAAAGATTTACAAGTCTGCCCTGATAATGTGGAAAGTAGCAGAAATATGAAGAACTATAAACCCAGCAGGATATGTGTTTTACTCAAACTTAGATACTATATAGAGCCACAGAAACCTGTAATTCACCAGTGCTGTTACTGCTGGATAAAAGCATCACATAGCATCCAGCGATTCTGCTCCATGTAATTTACCAATTTCTCATGCTGTATTCATTTTTTTTTTTTTTTTTCNTTTTTTTTTTTTTTTTACATAATTTCTTTTCCGCCTACACGACCCAATACAAACCCACAAACTGACAGTGGCTACTTGGCCCTGTGACTCAGGAAAAGCCTTTCACCTTTGACCTTTGTCATTATCCACCGACAACATTGCAGGGGCAGACAATCAAGGGATCAAGGCCGGCCGGGAAAAATCCCCAGACATAAAAAAGGATGCACACCGTGATCTCTCCCCCTCATTGCAAGGAATTCTATTTCACTCAGCTAACATCTGCCAGAGATAAGTGAAACATAAACAATGTCACACGGAGAGAGAGAGAGAGAGAGAGAGAGAGAGAGAGAGAGAGAGAGAGAGAGCTCAGGGCAGCTTTCCTGAAGAGACACAGCGGCACTGACACATCCCTAAATTACAACCATGACATTTGTGCCCAATGTGCTTCTGTGGAGTTTGTATGATTTAAAAAAAAAAGAAAAACACACCGAGGAATCTTCAGATAAGTATTTTCCAGTCAAATAGGTCACTTTTAAGAATAATGACAAAACAACTTTAGAAATTTTTCAATTCAAAGCCACCTTCGTGGCTGTACAAAACTATTCTGTGAAACCTTTTTTTTTTTTTTTTTNCCCCCCCCCAAAGACCTGCACCCGTGGGTTACTGTTGTTTTAGAGTTGTAGCTCAGCTTGAAAGCTCCATTATGGTTGAGATGACGCAGACGTCCAGAGTCCTGGCGTAATCTCTGGAGACCTGACTCACTTTCTCTCCGGTAAACATGTTATTAGAGTTTACGTTGTGCGAGGGAGAGATAGTGGTACTAACCTGCACCGCAGAGCCTCTGTGTGTCCACACTGCCATAAACACATCCTAAAACTGCCAT
Organism: Lucifuga dentata; assembly: GCA_014773175.1. Lineage (NCBI taxonomy): Eukaryota > Metazoa > Chordata > Actinopteri > Ophidiiformes > Bythitidae > Lucifuga > Lucifuga dentata. Next base: position 48,895 of record VXCM01000852.1, read on the forward strand.
TCTGCTCGGCTCTGTAGGTGCTTCTGCGCCCCAGCAGGCAGACAGGATTAAAAACTGATCCGAATCAAAGACCCAGACTTTTTTTTTTTTATGAGTATGGAAAGTATGTTAAAGCAAATGACAACTCCATGTTTTTCCATTTTTTAAAAAAATATAATTTGGTCATATTTTCCTCACCACTCAAGAAAAATGGCATTCACAGTCAAAAGCAAAATCTAACCAGAATTTCCTAATGACAGCCTTTAAAGGACCATACTGGTGACCGTGCATGTTTGAGCCCAATGTATACAATCTGCATACATATTGCGCTACTGACAGCCTTTTCTCAAAATATACTTTAGCAGTACATTTTAGAATTGTTTTTCTTACGTTCCAAACTGCCGTTGGTTTCAGTTCATTCCAGTACGCTTTAAAAATCATCTTGTAGATCCATCAACGTCTAATAGTGTTTTTGTTGAATTTATGTAACCAGCCCAACATGAAGCTGCATGGAAGACGATGTATGCCTCTGCCAGGGAATATAGTCTCATAGAAGATGGCTTTTACTGAGAAATTAAAATGACCGTGGCTTCTACAATCGTGTGTAAGTGTTAGCAGATAAAACATTAAATTTTAAGGTGGGTGTATCACTTAAACATTTGACTTTGAAAGATGATGGAAATTGGAAAAGCAACAGAAAAACTAAAATACAGTTTTACATTTTGGAAATTGGTTGCCATTAACATAACATATATGCACGTTATATATATTGGGCTTAAACATGCAAAATTGCCGGAATGGTCCTTTTAAAAGTGACAAATCATTCTCAGTGATCCTTTACTGTTCAGCAGTAGTTAGAGATGCTCATCTGCTCTGTAATGACAGGCATGACTGTCAGGCCATTCCAGAAATATCATCAATAAAGCTGGATGTGCTTTACCTTCGTGCAGCTTTGCTGCTGCCCTGCCTTTAGATTTATTGCTAATTGAAGTATCTAAGGAACACATAATGCAATAACCTTATGCTGATGGAATAATATAATTTTCTCCTCACTGCCTCAAAGGAAAATATGACCTACTATTATCACTTAACTATTCTCACAAGGCAAAGAAAGCTAAATGCAGCATTTGTGGTCTCAGGATGCATTTGAAAACACAGAATCAGTATTCATGCAGACTTGGGTTATTTGGTGTGCAGACCTCATTATATTAGCATACCAGGAGGTAAATGACAAATAAATGCAGCACTCATCACCGTCTCTATTTCTGCTTGACAACGCATGTTCTGCATGAATGAATATTGATGCACAGCTTTCCCTCGATGCTCCGTTTTCGAGTTAACATTTCTCTCTTCTTTTGGAGGAGGAGGAGGAGGAGGAGGAGGGAGGTGAGGTAAAGCGAGGAGACTTGTAAGTACTGCACATTGTTAGTACTGAAAGCGTTTCCTGCTGGTAGTCAATAAACAGGATGCTTGCTGTGTCATCCCAGACGTTTGAAGACAGCTGCCGTATGGCAAAGAGAAACAGCTTGGAGTCTGCCACTTTGAGCCGAATCTATTTCTGGGATTTCTCCTAAGGTTTTTTTTTTCCCCTTGCTTTGTTTTTTTTTTTTTTGGTGAAATGGATGTGAAAAGTAAAACACCCTCCTCCTCCTCTCAGCTCTCCCCTCCTCTGCAGCTTCACACACCTGCTTTTTGTTTGACTCAAAGCTCATTAGGCATTTCAACGCGCCATTCCTCAAAAACAAAAAAAAACAAAAAAATAAAAAAAAGAAACGAGGAAAAAGAGAAGCTCTTGGATCATGTCACCGAGTGGAGTCTAATGAGAGCAGTGAACGGAGGGAAATTCTGCCTTTCCTTGAACGCGACGTGAACCCATTACACTGAAATCTCTCTGTCTTACTCGAGCACATGATTTCAATCAGCTGCAGTTGTGCACGCACACACACACACACACACACACACACACACACACACACACACACACTCCCTCTGACTTATTCTGATCCTCCCTCTTCACCTCATATGCTTCCAGGCTGCACGGAGTACGCCCAGCCCAGCCGGCAGATAACCCCACTATCTCATCCTCCCCTCGGGACCAACCTACATCCTTCCTCCTCTGTTCACACTCTTTACCATTCTCCTCGTATCTTTGCTCAGCCCTGCATCCCTTCCATGTGGAAGAATTACCATCTGCTTGCCCAAACCCCCAGCCAACCCCCTCCCCTCCCCCTCCTTCTCCAAACTCCCAGCCTCCTTCCTTCTCCATCCTTGCTCTCAGTGACAGGAAACAACACCTGCCGCTTTACATCATTTCCTGTTTTCAGCGTCTCTATTATTCTCCTTCCGCCGCTAACTCTTTTTGCCAATGTTTTACACGTATTGCGCCGGGGGTTTTGTCAGCAAAAGCAGATTTTATGCTCTTACGTGGACTTGCCATTCACTTTCTGGCTTCGTTCCCAGCTCCCACAGTTGCGGCTGTATTTTCACTGACAGGCTGGACACTTAATCTGCTCTCACAGACAACCTTGGCCTCCATTTTCTCCCTGACCCATGCCACCCCGCAAGCGAGTTCTTGGCATAAATCACACATTTTCCCCCCTGTTGGAATCTTATCAATTCATCCATGATGTCCTTTTGGGACTGTCATTTTTACAGCGGCATAAACAAGACGCAGTGTCAGCTTGACCTCTTATTTTTAGATAAAAAATATGGATGTTGTACAACAACTGAAACTATGTTAGGCTTCATTACTTACAATTGCCACATTCTCCTGTCGCAACCCATTTCCCCGCATTTCTTGTCATGACACAGCTTAGGAAATATTCTTATTGTTTATTGCAGCAGCGGCTCTATTGAGTTAGGTAACTCAAAACAGGATGTTTCACTATGCAATTACCGCTCACAAGGAATGATGGAGGAACAAACACAAACTGAAGTCACAAGGAGCAGTCACTTCTTTTTTTTTTTTTTTTTTNTTTTTTTTTTTTTTTTTTTACAGTGGATGTCTATTGTTTTCGACTCTCTAGTTGTTCTTTGGGTTTATCTAAGCTGCTTCCTGTCATTACGCTTGTACAATCAGACCAACCATGTGTCATTTCCCCTCCCATCTTGTGAGGTCTCTGTGTTGGTTATTTATTAAATATAGGTGATAATATCAGTCAGTCATATGGGTCTATTGCTGATAAAGGTGTCGGTATAATTTATAAGAAGTAGAACTTTCAGGGTAAGAAGACATCTTGCAAAGCTCCAAAAGCAATAATTCAGGATCTTTCTATGTTCTATGTGCAGGCAAGGCAAATTTTGGTCTTTTGTTTGCTACTTCTAATAGCGCCCCCTGGCTGTATTAAATCTGAATATTACACAGCTAATTGTGTCACCAGTGCATCGTCAGCAGGCAGAGCTTGACTTTTTTTTCCCCCTTTCTTTTGTGGTTCTTTTTGCTGTTGAAGCAACATCAAAGATTCCATATTCCATCAAATGTGTACCATGCTGGATCCAGTTTATTTGAAATAATGGTGTGTTGTAAGCCCATGCGGTTGGGCATGGTGATATGCATGACACTAATAAAATAAAAATTCAAATTCAGTTAATCGAAAGTCTGCATTTGTCGAACAGACAAAATTCATCATTTTCCTTCCTACTTGGATTGAAGGCCCAAGATTTCATACATATTTTCAGGGCTAAAGGCTCTAAACGCAGTGATTCAGGCTCTTTATCCAGGGCCTCTAAGGACAATTTCTGTCTTTTCTACAGCCCCCCCCCCCCCAGCTATAACTGGTCAAAATATCACATTCCTGGTTGAGTTACTGGTCAGGCTCTGCCCTCCAGCCCCTCACCAGTGCAGTGACCAAACTGACCATGTGATATTTTAGCCAATTTCACCAGGGGTTACTGGAAATAGAAAACACACATATTACACACAAATATCAGATATTAAAGGACCATATGATTGTCAGTAACGTAACATGTATGAAAATCGAATATATTAGGCTCAAACATGCAAAATGGCCAGTATGGTCCTTTAAAAACTATGCGGCCAATGTTCTAGGACTTGTTCGCCAGCCTATTCTTATGCTGTTTGTCTCCATTTTCTTTGCCTTCTCTTTACCTCTAACTAAACTAACCAATGCATCGTTTCTCTTTCATTGCCGCCTCCGGTAACATGTGACTTGTAACATGCTGCGCCCCCTACTGGCATGGAATGTCATAAAAAGGACACCATTCAAAAGGGCAAAACTGCGCCTGGTGTTGTAGACATTTGCTGGTCTGTTCTTCTGCATTCTTCTAAAATATATATGTATATATATAGTGGGGCCAGGGGCTGTTAAAATAATTATTCAAGGTTTAAGTGGTGAGGTTTAGTGTCTCATTATAGTCTAGCTGTTTTTTCAGAGGCTTTTCAACCTTTCAACAATAAAAATCTGGGCAAACATTTACTGCTATTAGTTTTTGGCATGAAAATGGACAGATTTGAATAACAGTGTTTTAAAACATCATTATCAGCCTTTAAAATGCTTTCAACTTCCAACCCCGTCTCTGCTGAATGCACTCATAGATATCCCTTCATTAATTCTCTCACTTTTTATGTTTATTCTGCATTCGCATGTTCTGCAGGATATGCTATTCCTGGTAACACTGCGGTCCAGCAACAAAAGGCATTTTTAAAAAGACTGCTGCTGCGTTATCCATACTTACATTCGGGTTATAAAAAGCAGCTATCATTGATACACTGGATAACTCTAAATCGATCGGCTCCCACTGGTTTAAATGGCTGTGCGAAACTGTTAATAGAACATCTCAGGGCTTCGGGCTGAATGCAGTGATCCTGTGCAATGTTTTCGCTGGGTCTGGATAGAGAATATTGATATAGTGTGTATGGATTCACCATGTTAGACTTTACATGAATGTGGAGACTCTTGTCATTGAACATAGATTAGATCATGGAAGGCATGCGCTTGAGTGAAATCTACTGCTTTCTATGGCTTTTTCTGTTTAAAGTGAAGATGTGCTACAAACTTGTTGATGCAAATATGATCATGACAAAACAGAGCGGTGTCAGATATCTATGATTAATGAGCATCAAAAGTGATTGATTTGTCTCTCTCATGCTTACGGACAGAAATGTTTCATTATATCAATCGATAGGAGCGTCTGGCTTGTTGGTATACTTTCATTATGAATGAATAGTTAGTCCCACGTTTCATCTTCAGTCTGTGATGTGTATTGTTAGACAACAACATTCAAGAATCAAAGTCTTGCTGAGAAGTTGTCCTCGCCGATGTCATTTATGCGTTGCCAGGAAACAAAGCAGTGAGCCAATAACAGGAAATGATTTCATTGCCTCTAATGTGCAGCAGGAGCTGCAACGCATGCATTTATAACATTAAGACGCACATCTGTAGTAAGATGTGTGGGGGGAAAAAATATTCTGATTATATAAAAGCTCACATGCTGACAAAATACTCTCAGATTAGACTGAAGCCGTTTGTATGAAGAGCTTCTGATTAGCAAATCAGAGACATTGTAAAAATTTAGTTTATGGGGAAACATTTGTGAATAAAACCCATTTTATTTGTGAATAATTTGCCACAATACCAAATTTTCCTTCGATTTTAGTTGTTTTGATTCTGCAAAAATGTCCAGTCATCTACTATACTATCAGGGGCCTTCATCTACCACCGTGGTACATGTGCCACAGTTTGAGAACCATTGTTCTAACCCAAGTCAAACAAAAGTTTTGTTTAAAATAGGAAAATCTTTAGATTCAATATTAACAAAACATACTGCCCCAAAACATTTTTTAAGACTCCGCCCATCCCTCTCTCAGCACAGCACCCAAATTCTCGTTCATGCCCTGGTCACCTCACGTATCGATTACTGCAATGCCATCCTCTGTGGTCTTCCTAATAAACTCCTTCGTCTCCAAATTATCCAGAACTCTGCTGCCAGGATCATCACCCACACCAAATCATCTGACCACATCACTCCCACCCTCATCCAGNTTGATTTTGCTGTTTTTTTGCTGTTTACTGTTAGGTGTCCTTGAGTGCCATGAAAGGCGCCTATAAGTAAAATGTATTATTATTATTATTATTAAAGGACCATTTTGCATGTTTGAGCTTAATATATTCAGTTTTCATACACATAAGGTTACTGACAATCATTTCCCAAAGCATACTACTGGAACAGTGAATTAAAAATGTTTTTCCTACCTTCCAGACCACCATTGGTTTCAGTT
>VXCM01000852.1:55442-133690 GCA_014773175.1 Lucifuga dentata
GAAACATGGATTTTTAAGGTGGGTGTATCGCTTGAATATTTGATTTTGAAAGATTAAGAGATTTTGCAAAATATCAGGGAAATTGAAATACAGTTTTATTCTTTGGGAAATGATTGTCAGTAATGTAACGTGTATGAAAATTGAATATATTAGGCTCAAACATGCAAAATGGGTGGTATGGTCCTTTAAAATACTGTATAGTGCAGCATTCTATTCTAATGTCTACATATTAGTGTTTTCTAGTTAGGTATTTGCTTTTCCTCCACCTACCAGAAGTTCAATAGAAGTGCATATAAAATTTTATAAACAATGTAAAAAAAAGAAAAAAAAAAAAAAAANAAAAAAAAAAAAAAAGAAAACAAAAATACCACAACATAACTGCAGTTTTATTGCCACCTCATTACCACATATCAAGCAAGCTCATGTTTGTAGGGGGAGGTTTGTGAGCGTGTGTGGGGTGGAGGTTATGTTTGCAGTCTTCATCTGCACTTCATTCATTAGAGCCGGTTGGAGGCGGTCATTAGAGCTGGTTGATGGTTGCCAGGTCAGAGCCAGAAGGGTTCATCTGTGGAGATAAGACTGAAGCATCCCAGAGCAGCCTGAGGCAGCAGCTCTGACGTCTTCCCATGCCGGCCTGATAGAGTCAGGAAGAATGTTGTATCTCCTATATGTTCTCTCTTGAGTTCTCCCTTAATCTTTCACACGCTCTGTCTCTTTTTTATTTCATTTTTTATTACATTTCAATTTTTATCTTTAATGTGAAGCACTTGGAATTGCCTTGTTGTATGGAATGTCTCCCCCCCCCCAAAAAAAAAAAAANAAAAAAAAAAAAAAAAACCTTTAAAGGAGCATACAAGGATTTTGCATGTTTGAGCCCAATACATACAATCTGCATACAGGCTGCATTACTGCCAACATGCTAGAGCAGTAAATTTTAGATATTTGTTTCCTACCTTCCACACTATCATTGTTTTCAGTTCATTCCAGTACGCTATTGAAATTAACTTGTACAGACTTCAAACATGCTTGAGATATGTAATCCATCACAGAGAACCAAATGCCATTCTTATTTCCCGGGAGATGACATTTACAGAGAAACTAAAATGACTGTGCCTTCTATATTTGGAAGTATGTGTTAACAGCTGAAACATTACATTTTAAAGGACAGTACCACTCATTTTGCATGTCTGAACCTAACATATTCAATTTTCATACACATTATGTTTTGACAATCATTTCCCAAAGGATAAAACTGTATTTCAGCTTTCCTGATATATTACAAAATCTCTTAATCTTTCAAAATCAAAATATTCAAGTGATACACCCACCTTAAAAATCAATGTTTCACCTGCTAATAGTTATGCAGCCTTATGAAGTCTCGCTCATTTAAATTTTTCCATTTGAAAAACTTGAATACACGTCTTGTTCACAATGATGGATTACCTATCCCAAGAACATTTTCAAGTATCAACAACTTGATTTTAATAGTGTACCAGAATGAACTGAAACCAATGGTGCTCTGGAAGGTAGGAAAAACATTTTTAATTCACCGTTCCAGTAGCATGCTTTGGAAAATGATTGTCAGTATCGTAATATTAGGCTCAAACATACAAAATGGATGGTATGGTCCTTTAAGGTGGGTCTGTCACCTCATTTTATTTTGAAAGATTAGGAGATTTTTAAAAATAACAGGAAAACTAAAATACGGTGTTACGTTTTGGAAAATGGTTGTCAGTAATGTGGCGTACAGTATGTGCAGGTAGTATTTATTGGGGTTTTAAAAAATGCAAAATCACCGGTATGCTCCTTTAACAAAATAACACAGGGTGACATCAGTATCAGAATCACCGACATTACTAATTTCAAAGGGATTTTGATCCTAAGCGATTGTGTCTGTAATGAATATTCAAGAAGACATCATGGCGGCTGATGTAACATTCTACTCATTCATTCACCCTGAAGAATCCTCACAATCCCTGTTGTGTCACACCGCTCTGTCTCTTCCGTTAATGTCTTGATAATACCTCAGCGGAACCTGTCAGGGGTTAAAAGAAAGACTTCACTGTCTTCTACCTCAATAATTTGTAGCATTTTGACCCTGGCGGTGGTGGGGGGTGGGGGGCAGCCCTGTCAGAGAAGCCTCTGCAAAGCCGAGTGATACGTTCCCAGAAAACATGGCTGGAATTTGGCTGCAGGGCAGATGGGTATCCTTTCCACGAGAGGAGGGTGGAACCTGTTGTTTGTGGGAGGGAGTGTGTGTGTGTTTTGGGGTGGGAGGGGCTGCATCTGAGCTGATGCCGAGCAAACTCCGACTCTCACTGGCTGAGAGACATATAGGTGATGTAAACATGTGGGGAGCTGATGAAAACATGCATCCCAAATAGAGATAGGGAATGTGAACGGAGCTCCTCTAAAGCTGGAGCTGCAGAGGGTGGGGGTGGGTTAGGGGGTGCCTGGTAGAGCCTCTGCCTCTGCTCATCTGCATTTAATTTTTACATGACCACACCACTGATTTTACATGTTTGAACCCAATACTGTATATACAGTACAATCTGCTGTATATAGCAGGTTGTACTGTATATACAGCAGCATATGTATGTTATGTATGTATATGTATGCTGGAACGGTGAATTAAAAATGTTTTTCCTACCTTCCAGACCACCATTGGTTTCAGTTCTGGTACGCTTAAAATCAACTTGTTGATATTAAAATTTCTTGGGATAGGTAATCCATCATCACAAACAAGACGTGTATTCAGTTTTTTCGAAGTTTCGTAATTTAAGCGTAGTAAAAAGGGCGGACTAACTGTATGTCTCCACCAGGGAATATAGTCCCAAAAGAAGACCTGTGTTTATCGAAAAATTTAAATGANCTGTATGTCTCCACCAGGGAATATAGTCCCAAAAGAAGACCTGTGTTTATCGAAAAATTTAAATGAGCATGACTTCATAAGGCTGCATAACTATTAGCAAGAGAAACATTGATTTTTAAGGTGGGTGTATCACTTGAATATTTGGTTTTGAAAAATTAAGAGATTTTGCAAAATATCAGGAAAGCTGAAATACAGTTTTATGCTTTATGATTGTCAGTAACGTAACATGTATGAAATAGACTACATTAGACTCAAACATGCAAAATGGGTGGTATGGTCCTTTAATAGTCCTTTAATACCTACACTACAATACCTTGATTGTAGAACACATGGTAGTTTTAAAGGACCATACCATCCATTTTGCATGTTTGAGCCTAATATATTCAATTTTCATACATGTACTGTTATTGACAATCATTTCAAACATACAACTGGAACGGTGAATTAAAAATGTTTTTCCTACCTTTCAGACCGCCATTGGTTTCAGTTCATTCTGGTACACTATTAAAATCAACTTGTTGATACTTGAAACGTTCTTGTGATAGGTAATCCATTATTGTGAACAACATATGTATTCAGGTTTTTTCAAAGTTACATAAATTTAGAGTTTAAGAGCAATAAAAATTGTGGACTGATCTGAAAATGCGTCCTGTTGTCAGTTCTTCACTACAGCACTTGAATGCACCACTAGGAAAAATTTTCAGATCACTCCGCACCTTTTTATTGCGCTTAAACGCTAAAATTATGTAACTTGGAAAAAAAAAAACCCTGAATACACATCTTCTTCACAATGATGGATTACCTATCCCAAGAACGTTTCAAGTATCAACAAGTTGATTTTAATAGCGTACNATGATGGATTACCTATCCCAAGAACGTTTCAAGTATCAACAAGTTGATTTTAATAGCGTACTGGAAGGTAGGAAAAATACTAAACTGTATCACTCCTGTAGTATGTTTTGGAAAACGGTTGACAGTAATGTAACATGCATGCAGGGTGTATATATGGTGCTCAAACATGCAAAATCACCGGTATGCTCCTTTAACACTGCACTGTTTCAGTATATGTAGGCTTTCAGTCATTATTTTAATTTTATGAATTGTAAGAACAGTTTTACAGTGTACTATGCTCAAATGTTATAAAACGCTAAGCTCAGAGAGAAAGAGTTTATAAATTTTTCTACGCTTAAATATATTATGAAAAGATTTTAGGGTTTTTTTTTTTGCACCCTAATTTCTCAGTCTAGTGTATTTCATAATTCATCACAGAGACAACTAGCTTTGGTCTTTAAGATAACCTTCAAAAACTGCCAAGAAGACCCTTCACAAAATATAAAATGGAAAATATCGAGGAATTAAAAATGAGAAATATATATACAAGCAATCATTAAAATGCAAAACCAGTTTCAGGCAACAGGAAACCAGTGTGGACAGGCAAAAATATGATACTGGGCTGCATTTATTTATTAAATGTAACTTAATGCCAGAAATCTGCACAAAGTCATGTATGAAATCAAATGGGGAAAACTGGGTAAAATGTTAAAGCCAAGAAGAGATGAGTGTGTCTAACTTTTAATAACATCGTTAAAACTTGAGAAGAATTTCCCTCTTCGCTGCTCATTAATAAACGCCTGGGTTTTATTCCAAAATATTGATCAGTTAGAGAACCTTCCTGCCTGTGTCTCTGCCTGCAGCAGCTCTGACTGCGAGAAGTTTTTATCTTCCTTTAATGAGAATGTAGGAACGATCCAATCCTCCATAGATCCAACCGCAACTACTTCTCCTGTCACCCATTCCCATTTGGACACATTAAATCAAGTCTTTCCCTCTATTCCACGAGAGGGATTTGATAGGATGTCACATATTACAGCCTCCACTACTTCACTTGATAGAGTGCGACAAAGGTCCTTATGGAGACAATGGATTCTATTGGTCCTCGTTTGCATTTCGTTTTAGCTTTTGTCAGATGTATCCACAATCATTTTAAAATTCAGTGCTCAGCCCCTTTTAAAGAAATATCATGTTTCATGCAACATACAATGCAAACCGCTTAATATAAGCAAATTGCTGAGATAACAATAAACATTATATATGAGGAAATTCAGTCTTGATGGTGTCAGTGTAGTATAATTCCGAAATTTCTGCTTTAGGTATGGCTTGAAGTGAATGCAGCATTATATATATTGATTAATAAACAGAGTGCTGTAATTTCTAGAACTATTACTTGCTTTTTTCTACTTTTATTGAAAGAACATAAGAACAACTGCAAGTCCCACATTTTCATGATATTTTTGTTTCGCTATACAACGTCTGAGTACGTTTACTTAGCAACCAATAAGAAAAACACACACACATACAAAAAAAAAAAAAAAAAAAAAAAAGCTGAAGGGTTCCTTAATCTTCACAATTTCTATCTTCAATTTGAGTGTAATTACAACCTAATTTAGTTACAGACATATGTCTAAATTTAAATAATTTTACTCACCCTTCAAAGTATAATTTCTATAACCTCTTTTAGTTTCTATGCTGATGACACTGATCTATAATCCCCAAAATGTCTGCTGGGATCATCACAAGATTGCCTATTACATTCATAAATTCAGTTTAGATAGCAAAAAAACTTTCCAAAATGCAAACCCTTGTGATTGCCCTAAGCACACCACCAAACATGTATTGTTATTATGTCTGGGTTTTGTTATTTATCTCAATCAAAAATCTTTAGATTGGCACCAGATCGCCCAGAATTCAGCTGCCAGGCTAGAATGGGATCACTTTACTCCTATTCTAGCTTACCACACTGGCTGCTTTTCTGCCAGGATTGATTATCAAAATTTCCCTAGAAATATTTTAAAGTACTACATCGCCCAGGGGCCTTTGTCCCGAAATCCAGGCTAAAGACCAAGGGTGACTGAGCCTCTGCTGACAGAGCCTCCAGGCTCTGGAACAACCTGTCTGAGAAGACATTACTAGTTAAATCAGATCAGGAAAAAAAAACGGAACACACCAGCGCACAAAGACCTCCAGAATTACCTCTTTAAACATTAATAGAATAATACTTAAATCTCTAGGTACAAACACACTGTATGGTCAATTTTGTAAACTCTTAATGTTGAGCTTCAGCTCTAAAATTAATCCAGGATTGAGTGTTTGCTGGACTTTGCTGCACTTCTTTTACATCCTCCTGAGAGAATAGTCTCTCCCCCATTAACTCACCAAGGTTGGCTGGGATTTTCCATTTGCAAAGACATGCAATTCTAAACATTGTATGAGCATTGTGCATTATTCATTGGGCTTAATAGAGGAGGTGGACTTTGGGTTATTGCAAATCAGAGGAACAAATATTAACCCATAACATTAGCATATGAATGAGTAAGCTTCTCACTGAATGACTTACAAGGACTGGTTTCATTGAACATGCCCCAAAGGTAAGTACTCCTCCATAATACAAACAATATAGAACAGAATTAAAATTATATGACACCCCCCAGGTCCAGTTTGGTTTGTATGTAGATGATATTCTGAGTTTTGTAGCTTTCCAATAAATGTCACAGATTTTTATTTTATATCCTACAGAAAATAATATCATTAACCTTGCTAATAAGAGTCACCATAGCATGTAGCTACAAAGGAGTAAAAATACATCGACTGGCCTTTTTTTTCTCACCATATGGACTAACACAGCTTTGACTCAGTGCACATGCCTGCACATATTTGTCCCTGTTTATGATGACTTTAAGCATCAATTCATTTTGCATGAAAAGCAATGATCCACTGGGACTAAATTGTCTTGGTATGGCCCGAGGCTGAGAATGTAGCCTAATGAGGTGCTGTGCTACCCACCCAACATGCAAAAACAGCTCAATCCTTTCCCATCCTGCATCCCACCCAGACGCCCGATCCTACACCCTGATGCAGCCCTCGCTCACTTTTTCATTTATTATGAAGTAAATTTTGCAGGAATTAATCAAAAAGACAGAAACTGGAACCAGGAGATGGAACCTGATAGCGCCGACTCAAACAAAGAGCATGGCATCATTTTTGGGAGGGAACACAAGCTGCCTTACTGCTTCTTAAATAGCCTGGCAATCATTGTCACTTTTGAATAGATGTTGATTGATGAAACGCCAAAATGAAACTTTTTTTTCTGTAAAATCAGAACTAAATATCTTCCTGATGTCAGCTTTAAACAGTTTCTAAAGCTATATAAATTTTCACAGTGGAATAATCTGCATGGAACACTTTGTGCTCGTTTTTTTAATGTTCATCTCGGTAGCCCCTGCGCACATCGCCATCCATCAAATACGTGATAGCAGTCGTCTGACTTTAGTCATCTTTGCATGTTCTGACCTGTCATGTTAGTGACGCACACACAGCTCAGCTTTACTCAACCCAGTTAAATCACATTGCTGCCTCTCATCTTACTGAGTTTGTCATAATTAAATAATGGAGGAGGATGAGTATATGTGAGAGTAGGGGTGTGTGTGTGAAAGGAAGTAGGCTTAGGTCAAGTCGTGCTTGTTCTGATCCCCACTACGGTGATTTACCTGCTGAGCATGGTCTTAATAAAACTGGTGTTTGAGCATCTTCAAGCATCATTAAGTTTGAAGATGAACACTGCAAACACATATTAATTTTTGGTCAATGCATTTTACCATTATGTTGACAAGCAACAAAATGTGCTGCAGTTGCATAATCAAAGTTAAAGTTCCATTTTAACCTCACCAGGTACAGGTTAGAAATCCAAGGCCAGGTTTACATGCTAACCACATGCAGTTGCTATGCTAGCTTGTGTACTTTATGTCAGTCTGGAGAATTTAATGCTATATCCACCAGGAAGCTGAAACATAAATCGTTCCTTGCCTGCATTGCAACACCCTTAAAACTACTTCAAATTTTGCTCAGCTGTATAAACAAAGATGGCGACAACCAAGGAGATACACAGTTTACTTATTTACGAAGACAAAAGAAACAGCAGCAGCGGTAACAACAGGGATGCTATGAAGCTATCAAATGAGTCTCGCTTTGCTCAATTAGTTTCTTACCATAATCAGTCACAGTGCTGCTGATAGGATAGTGACATTTGATTTTTGTTAGCTAATACGTGGCGTTAATTTGAAAAGATGTGTGCAACAGCCATCTTGCATCATGGCAATGCCAGAATTTTATTTATTTATTTATTCTGGGGTATTCTGGGAGTGCTAATAAAATTTAGCGATCCATGCAGGTAACACATGCGCAGACTATGGCTTTGAAGTCTACACCTGCTATGCTACGCTGCATAATGATTCAGCCAGCTAATATATGATGCATTACATCATTGCAGCTGCAAAAGTTACGACTTTTCAGCATTTCTCACACAGCCAAAATAATCGCACTGGTGCTTTGCAAATTCCAGGCGGTGCTATAACCCCAGCAAAACCCAGCCTAGTGCCACCGATGTCTGGAATACATGTACGCCTAGCCAAATTCAAGCTTAAACCTGGTGTAAATTGGGTCTACTGACTCTTCACAGCAGGTTCCTCTTCCTCCAGACTCTTCACCTCTAGGCTTCCTGTGAAACCTCAGCATGATGTCTATTTGTAGCAACGTAAGTGGTCAAAGATTCCAACACTTTCACACTCAAATGTAGTGTGTAAAAACTGTCGCTGTGGTTTCACATGACTTAAGTGGCTGTTATTTTATATGGATCGTGTTATACATGTTTCAAAGAGTCAAAATTCAACAGGATAATTACAAGAACTCTTTCAGAAAATGAAGATGTAAGAAAATCTGCTATGAAAGAAGATTATTACGATGCTCGTCCGGTACCTGATCCAGTCATGTTCAGCTCTTCTGAGCTTCATCCTTGATTCTCTCATCCTTCCCTTGACTAGAAAGGTCACTAAAGAGAAAAACATGTTCTACACAGTAAACAGGCTGCAGTAACATGCTTTTTTGGCTCTTATGACCAAATCCAAAGTGGGTCAGCTATAGTAATGGGCTTCTACATAGTTGTTAGTCTGGTATTTCTGCACATTGATTGAACTTCAGCTCAACTTTCAATTATGAGTGCAGAGAAGCAGAAGACACAATATCACTCAGGAGGAAAGAAAGGTAAAACAGGAAGGATGGACTAAATATAACAATGTGACTTGAGGATGTGGTACATTTTTTAACAATTAATTAAACTGAAAAGTAATTAACCATTCTATATCATCGCTATTTAGGTTCATTGTTTCCAGAGACAGGCAGTTATTACATGACAGATTCAGTTTTCACGTGTGTTTGTTTCCTGTCAGCCTGTTTGCACATATAAACGCAATCAACATCCCCCTCATTGTCGCAACATATGAACTGTGTGTGTGAACTTTGAAATTAACTTACGCAACGTTCCCAGAAATTGTTCAATTCTAATTTCCTTTCCGCGTTACAGTACAGCCTGGGTATTTAGACGTAATGTTGTGTACAGTACCATTTAGATACCAATAATCTTGTTTTTATAATTGATGACTCCCATGGCACACGTGATGGATCGTAACGCTGAGCGAACGTCGCCTGACATTAATGATTCAAAATTTCAATACCAGCCGGCGCTTGTATTGTTTGTCCTTGCCACATTTCAGCACATCCATTTCCTATTGAACGCAATTCATCACCCCTCACTCAAACATGTTTCATGTGAGTACACATAATGTGGTCGTAAAAAGACGGATGCCGCGCCGCATAAGAAGCAGTAGATAATGGCCCTTTTTGGACTTGAGGGTATTTGTCACTTTTGTTTGTACACCAAATAGCAAAGTACATCAGCAAGGACAACTGTGGTTTACACGAAGCGATGGCAGGCAGCCAGGCAAAGAGTAATAACGGAGACGGGAAGAAAAAGGAGCTACCTTACACCATATATCGTGCTGAAGACTGACAGGAGGCTGATGTACTGTATATGTGTCACGTAGGAGTTTTTAAAGGCTCTGAACTGCAGCAGAGACGATTACAACAGCTCCTTCAACAGCCTCCACATTCAGCTTATTCAGCTATCTCACGCAATTCTTTTGTGTATGAATGTGACACTCAGTATTACACTCAGTTAACATTTAGACAAGAAAGGTATTTCTTTCTGTGTGGAGAGCAGCCGCCGATTGAACTGCATCCTTTAATACTTATTCAAGTGGTGGGGGGATGGGGGGGGAGGGGGTAGAATCTGACCTTGCAATCCATTTTCAGTCAAAGTGCTGCGCACGTCTGTCACATATAATCGACTTTTATTTTGCTGGTTGTTTACATGTCTAAGAGGTGACAGATTATTTTAAAACATTATAATTTGTCCGTTGTCCATTTTCACGACTCTGAGGTCAATAGATTGATGCTGCACCTACACGTGCAAATAATTTCTCCCTTGTGGTGGCGGTGAACCCCCCCCCCCCCCCCNCCGTCTTACTAACAGTGCTTTCTCTGCCTGAGCCAGATGGCATTTCTCAACGCAAACGAAGCCCGTGGACGAATGCACGGCCGCGATGCGACAGAGAGAACATAGCGATGGTCCGAGTGCAGCGTCTCTGAATAAATGATAGGCTGGAGAACAAAAGGCTTCCAGCAGTTTGATCAGTGGAGCTCATTTTAAATCTCTTTTTAATATGCTAAGACCTGCGAAATGTATCAACCTGGCCGCATTAAACTCAGCTTAACATTTACAACTGCGGACATCCTCGTCTGAAGATGCTGTTAATTCCTCATTTGTTTTGTGGGAAAAGGACACTTGGAGGCGCGCTGAGATAATCTCTATTAGTTGATGACAGCCTGGTAATGAGCTACATTTCCTGACTACAGAAGAGAGCGAAGACAAAACTAGTCATATTAACACTGTTAAACTTTTAGCTTTAATTGTGCAATATGACGTAAAATACAATGAGAATCTGTAACAACCTCATAAGAGATTATGCTGGATCATCAGACCCTGCTGTGTAAACCAGTATTAGTAAAGCTTGCGGCTCATCTGACTTTGAATTTGGAGCTTTTCTTTCAGCTGCATCTTCAAAAAAATGCAGGGAAAGTTAAGCAGTAAAGAGAGTTATGGAGTTGGCCATCTCATTGAAAACTGCATTGTCTGCCTATCGCATCGACTTCGACTTCTGTTTAATCAGCTCTTTTTCTGACAAAGGTCATCAGGAAGCATCCAAACCTGGGCCACAAATGTTAGCCCATTTGTGATCAGAAAGGCCTCATCCTGAACATTTTGCCTTGGATTTTTTGCAAGTGCAGTCATTAACCTTTTCCAAAATCGAATTTGGATTTGACCAACAGGGGGCCTGGCATAATGTGCTCCATCCCTTGGCGTGGATTAAGAAAACCAAAGCCCTTTATCAAGTAAGATGAAAATCAGAGATAGTGCAGTGAGACAGTTTGAGGTAAACTGTATCTGGGTCAGGTCCAGACTGCTAGACTGTTAGGGCTTGTTATTGAACACTGCCATCCCTTCTCTCTCTCTCTCTCTCTCTCTCTCTCTCTCCCTCGCTCACCTCTCCAGTTCATCCGGCAGATCCTCTCTTATATTGACCGCATGCATTATGGGGCTCGGGGAACATGGCTACAAAAGTCCATCATTAGAAGTTTGGGTTTCTCTGAACATTATGGGAGGAGGTGGAAGTATTGATCTCAGCAAGATAGCTAACTGGAAAACACTTCCCATCGGAGCTGGCTGAAGCTCATTTGGGAGGGATGCTGCTGGCAAGCTGGAGACATTTCCACATCTGGTTATTGGACCCGGGGCAGTAGTGTGTACTGTGTGTTTCTCCTGCAATCAGGAAACACTGGGAAATCTATATGTGGTAATTACACATTCATGCCACCACTGTGAAATTGAACACTTGGCGTCATTATAAAGTAATGGGGGAGCATTAGAGGGGAAGTTTGCGGCGATGATTTTACTCTGCTCTTGAATTGTATGGGCATCATCAGCAATGATCCACACAAATGCAACATTATCCTGTCAAAGGAAAACATCTATTGCACAAAGGATGATACTGCCGCACTGTATACGTGCATGCAAGCTAACCAACCGCTGAAATTTACTTTAGCTTTATGCCGAAACGATCCGGAATGGCCTTGAGGCTGAAACGCTGAGAAACACTACAGACTTGATGTTTTACTCAGTGCTGCATTTCTCTCAGCGAGCTCATTCAGAAGCAGCCAGTTCAAGGAGGCTTTTTATATCTCTACAATAACCAATTTGTACAAGAGAATTAAGAATATGCTATGTGACTCATATTCTCTCTCTCTCTTTCTCTCTCCCATCTGTAATGTAATTACCTCACATGCTGTAACACCCACTATGATTCCATAAATATTCATGCAAATCCAACAATTCGTAGCAGACACATATTCACTATCCAAGTCTGAAATGACACGTGTGCTTTATGCCAAAAAAATATCCCGGAGTGTGTGTGGTGTGGTGCGGGGCTTGAATGGCCGCCCTCATCCCACTGCTGACAGGGTAAGACAATAGATATAGGTCATGAAGAATGAGGTCCACTTAAAAAGTGCTCATCATACTGGAAGCCGCAGTCATTATTTTTCACAGAAACTCTGCAATGGACTCACACAGATGCCAAGATGAAAGGCCAATGTATGCTTTCAAAGTCAGCTCTCAAAGACCATTTTTGGCGAATGTTATCCAGCCCATTTCACCATCATTGACAGCCTTTAATCAATGCATTGAGACAGTCCCACTCTTTCACATCCACCCTATGAAAGCTTGTTTGAAAGAAAACACTGTTTTCATATATCATTAAAGATATCGGCATGGACTGTATTTTCTGTCTTGCATCACAGCAAACATCAAAGTATCTCTGAGCCTTCTGTCGTTCGGATATAAATGCAGATAATTTCAGATAACATGCTATCTTTTCTTACAAAGTGCGGAAATGATGACTTTTGCTGCACTTCACTGCAGTTAATGGAAAAATACTGGAATTATTTTATCTTTTTTTATTGTCAACAAATCATGTGAAAAGACCAAAATCAACAGTGGTTTGATCCAGCTAAGCAAACATTGTCTGATTGTCTGAGTAGTCAAAGCCTGTTTTGCAGAAGCTTCTCTGTCTCTGCCACTGAAAAATCCTTTGTCTTCTAAAAAATGATTAAAAACACATTACTGGCTCCATTCACACAGTGCATTAAAATGAAATGTGTCTGGATACATTATCTGTATAATGACATATGATGTCAGGACTTGCATTTACACATCAAAAATCAATGGATTCTGTCTTTAAAGTGTTTGGATCTCAGTTACACTGTTAAGCCCATGTTTCCTCCTTAAATACATGGACAAGCTTTATTGATTTCTTTAAAAATGAACATAACAATAATCTTTCTTTGCTGTCACTCTTCACGTTTCAGGTCCAGGTACCCATTACTGACAACTTCTCATTCAAAATAACTTTAATGATTAGAGCGAAGACGAGGCAAGGTGATGTTTTCAACCTGTGGGCAGATTTTATTTTAATGAACACGTGCTAGCTGTACCGATCACATTTACACCTGATTAGCTGTGACAGAGATCTGATCACAATGCAGACCAGATCTGCATTTTATGTGGCTAAATGCATTCTGCGTGCTTATACACATTACCTTAACTTGCATTTTTACCCATGCATTACGTATTTGGATACAGGTCGCATTTTATTGTGAGGTGTAAATGGGGCTACAGAGCCATACATATTTCATGCATATGAATGTTTTTTTTTTTTTTTTTANTTTTTTTTTTTTTTTTCAGTATAAGCTTTGCAAACAAAGTCACACTTATGCCTGTTAAAACTTCAATTATACTCTTAAGGCAATTAAGGCAATTTCAAATGTCATGCAAACACAGCAATTAGACTGAAATTGGCATAAATCAGGATAAGCTTACTTACTTAAAGGACCATACCAACCATTTTGCATGTTTGAACCTAATATATTCAGTTTTCATACATGTAGCATTACTGACAATCATTTCCCAAAGCATACTATTGGAACTGTGATTTTTTTTCCTACCTTCCAGACCGCCATTGGTTTCAGTTCATCCTGGTACACTATTAAAATCAACTTGTTGATATTTGAAACGTTCTTGGGATACGTAGTCCATCATCGCAAACAAAATGTATATTAAGGTTATTTTTATAAAGTTATGTAATTTTAGCTTTTAAGCGCAATAAAAAGCATGGAGTGAATGTATGTCTTCACCGAGGAATACAGTCCCAAAAAGAAGACCTGCGTTTATTGAAAAATTTAAAGGACCATGACTTCATAAGGCTGCAAAACTATTAGAAAGCAAAACATCGATTTTTAAGGTGGGTGTATCGCTTGAATATTTTTGAAAGATTAAGAGTTTTTGGAAAATATCAGGAAAACTGAAATGTTTTTATCCTTTGGGAACATAACATGCATAAAAATTGAATATATTAGGCTCAAACATGCAAAATGGCTGGTATGATCCTTGAAATGCAGCACAGACCAAAAAAAAAAAAAAAGNAAAAAAAAAAAAAAAGTAAAATGTGCATGTAAATGTACTTTATATCATCCAAACTTGTGTATGTCCTCCATGTTTTGGAACAAATTTCTCCTGCATCAAATGTGTGTTACTGTGCTGCTGAAAATAGTTCCAAACATGCATTCCAATTTGGCCCATTGGAATAATGTTTGGTAAAAATCCATGATGGCCAGTTTTGGACCAGTTTTTACTGGTCTACAGTGGGAACTGTCCCTCTGATCTGCTGTCTTCACTGAAGCAGCAGATCAGAGGGATGCAGAAATCGTAATGAATTGACAGGCAGACATATATTGCTGCTTAAGTCTTTGATGATTTGCTGTCTAACAAAAAATATATAAAATACTACCAGCCTTTTCCTTTAGGGTGCCACAACTCAACATAACAACTTAACATCAGGAGGCTGTGATTTTTTTCCCCAGGCTGTATCGTTAAAAGACTCGTTGTAATTCACCTCGTATATCAAGACATTAGCATGAAATGGTGTGTACAGAGCCAAATGTACTTTAGACAATCCCCTCATAATTATAGCTCCTCCATTTCTTCTCTTAAGGGGATCGGTCCTTTGTGTCCTCTGCCACACTGAATAAGAATTTGGGTCCAGTCATCTGGAAATGAGAGAGGAGGGAGGTGACTGGACAGTATTTGTTGTGGCAATGCTCCATGAAGCCGCTAATTGTCCCTGGCCATGTAAAGCAAAGCTACACATCCAATCTCCTTTTGCATCACTGCTGTGCTGTCTCTCTTCTCCCAGATCGCCAACAGCGCCTAAAGCCTTAAATGAGCAAAGGGTATGAGCAGGTATGCATTTAAAGGACCACAGCAGTGATTTTGCATGTTTAAGGCTTGATAAATACCCACGTGTTACGCTACTGGCAACCAATTTCCAAAACTTACAGCTGTATTTTAGTTCTTCTGTTATTTTGCCAAATCCCTGAATCTTTCAAAATCATTCATTTCATTTCATTTTATTAAACTCCTGACCACAAAAATGGTATGCAGTACAAACACCAAATAATACAGAAATATAAATGAAGACAGGCAGTACGGGTGAAAAAAAGAAAAAAAAAAGAATTAAAAAAAACAGTTTCAGGTGATACCTTCACCATGAAGTTCAGTCTTTCACCTACTAACACCTATGTCTGAATATAGAAGGGTCTTCTCCTGGGACTATATTCTCTGGCGGAGACGTACATTGTCTTCCATGCAGCACCATGTTGAACCAATTAAATAAAGTTACTTTGACAAAAAAACAAAAGTAATAGACGTCATTTTTACTGTGACGTATTACTAACTCAAGTGTGTTTCAAGTCTCTAATGAAATGAAACCAATGGCAGTCTGGAATGTAGGAAAAACAATTCTAACATTTACCGCTCCAGTAGTATATTTTGGGAAATGGTTGTCAGTAACTTAACGTGTATGCGGGTTGTATATATTGGGCTCAAACATGCAAAATCACCAGTATTGTCCTTTAATCTCACTCTTGGCCCAGAAATGTCCTTGTTATTGCTGAACTTTTTGTTGGGAATAATTTAAAAAAGATATGCTCATTAAAAAAAATAAAATTTCTGTATGTTGGCATGAGACATGCACAGTCGACTATTTATGCTCATATACCGTATTGCCACTTTACCATGACACACACTAATATATGGCAAGGAGAAAATGTATAAATCTGACGAAATCACTGGCGCCCTTCATTTTTCAGTCTAATGGGTGTAGCATTAACAGCTGCTAGTTGCTGTCTTATAGCCATTTATTACCACCCATGTTATCCTAGTCTGCCATTTTACTACCATAGCACAATAAATCAGCGGGCAAGAGGAGGGCAGCACCCTCATTCATGGCTGCTTCAGGAGAGAAATATATAGCTGTGTGAAGTCTGCTCGTGACAGGCGGAGGTGGATACCGTGTCTGAAACGTCGTATTTAAAAAATAAAACAAAAAAGTCAGCCATAACTTTTCTTTTGCCTTTAGGGCCAAATGCCAAAGATCCATTACACAATCCTCTAAAGTGAATTGTGACTATTATTAGCTATTATAAAGCTTACATCATTTCTGTATTGCTACGTAATCGGTCACGTTGAATGGAATTACTCGGCTGTTTGGTGGCTGAGCCGCTCTCTTGACTGCTGGTGATGTCAGATATCAGAATGGACGGGAAAACGTTGTGGCACCTTCAGCTGTAAATCTCCTTTTGGAGCTTTGTGAGAGGTTATGGTGCTTTGAAACACAGAAGGGTGTATATATGTTTTGGCCACAACATTTCATTTAATGCGTCCCTCCATCGCCTGCTCACTCCCGTGCAGCACGGCAGCATACCGCATTTAATTTACTAGCAGCTCCACTAAATGTACCGGGGGAGGCGCTCCATAATTCATGAGGGGAGAGAAAGAGAAGGGGGGAAAAAAACATGATGAATCTATGGTCCCTATTCATGCGTGCCTTTTGCATTGAATGTTAATGGGCAGAGACAAAAGGCAAAAAAAAAAAAAAAAAAAAAAAAGGGATGGAAGCATTGATGGAGATGTGACGCCAGAACAAGTGAAAATGTGTGTACGCAAAAGCTTACGCATACAGGCATGGCGAGTTGGTTGTGGAATGTATGGACCCATTTACACGTTAAAACACAAATCTCTGTATCTGGATATGATAATAACATCCTATTTAGACCTCACATTCAAAAAATAGCCTCATTGTTTGGATTCTGGCTGCAAAGTGATCGGATCACAGCAGGTTGTTATGCTACTGAAGGACCATACCAGCGATCGTGCATATTTTGAGCCTAATATTTTAAATTTTCATACATGTAAAGTTACTGAAAATCATTTCCCAAAGTATACTTGATAAATTACAAATTTTTCCTAGCTTCCAGACCTCCATTGGTTTCAGTTCATTCTGGTACGCTATTAAAATCAACTTGTTGATACTTGAAAAGTTCTTGGGATAGGTAATCCATCATCATGAACAACACACTGTACTGAAGTTATGCAATTTTAGCATTTAAGCGCAATAAAAGTGTGGAGTGAATGTATGCCTCCACCGGGGAATATAGTCCCAAAAGAAGACCTGCGTTTATGNAAAGTGTGGAGTGAATGTATGCCTCCACCGGGGAATATAGTCCCAAAAGAAGACCTGCGTTTATCGCAAAATTTAAATGACCATGATTTCATAAGGCTGCATAACTATTAGCAGGTGAAACATGGATTTTTAAGGTGGGTGTATCACTTGAATATTTAATTTTGAAAGATTAAGAGATTTTGCAAAATATCAGGAAAGCTGAAATATGGTTTTATCTTTTGGGAAATGATTGTCAGTAATGTAACATGCATGAAAATGCATGGTCCTTCAAAACTCGTGCTTCCTCTGCAGTCCATGGACGAGCTTCATCAAAAAATGAAAAAACATGATCAAGAAGGCTGTTGCTGTCTGCGTTCCAGGTGCAAGACTCACAATTCAAAATAACTTTATTAACAAGACTGTGCGGGAAGACACGGGTGATATTTTGGACTTGTGGGCAGATTTTACTACATCTGACAGGTCGGACTGCATTCCAATTAAACTGCATCTGCACATGTAAACTTTGCATTAAGGTGAGATTTTTCTTATCCAGGCAACATATCTGGGTACAAATCACAGTTTAGACGTGAACAGGGCCTCTGCAACATGACTTAATTTGAAACTGTATTCCAGTGATAAAGACACAAAATCATAGACTTAGTGTTAATTGTTGCCAGTTCTGTGGCTTACAGGTTCCTTATCTCCATAATTAAGTAATTAATAGTTCACGCTGTCAGTTGGCCCTGCATGTGGACAAGACAGAGCAGGAAAAATAATAACACCAAATCATTCAGCTGTTAGAGGATTTTGGAAAAGTGCCGCATGGTAATCAGAGATTAAAAATAACAAGTGGGGGAGCAGATACCAGCTTGGCAGGAGCGAACAATTGATCTTCTCACACTCCTACACGTACACACAGGCAGGCAGAGACAAACATACAGTACGTACGCACACACAAACTCATCTCTGAGATGAAAAATGGCTGCAGGCATTTTCACACGCTAACATGCTTGTACATGCACGACGCACAAATTTGCCAAACTATGCAGAGAGTTCACCTGTAAATCAACACTTGACAAGAATGGAATTTATCACAACTCTTTACACTTTTCCATTCCGTGTGGGAATGTTCACGGATGCTGCTGTGTAACAGTTG
The DNA here is from genome assembly GCA_014773175.1 of Lucifuga dentata. NCBI lineage: Eukaryota > Metazoa > Chordata > Actinopteri > Ophidiiformes > Bythitidae > Lucifuga > Lucifuga dentata. The sequence goes on from VXCM01000852.1 coordinate 74,032, forward strand.
TACATCGCCAAAATTTTACTTCATAATAATGACAAAGATAGAATTTAGTTCTGAAGAAGCAGAAGGAAATGAATGAATTCTGTTTGGTGTCGTCAATCATCTTCAGCTGAAAATTCTTGAACAATCTGCATCTTCACTTTGTATTTCAACTCAGATTTATGCATTTTTTTCACTCTTCTGTTTAGTATTCCAGTATATTCTACTCACACTGGTCTTTGTAAAGCAGCTACACGAAAGCTATGACCTTCACTTGCCCGGCTTCCATAAACAGTGACGTCTCGGAAAAGCAAATGGATGCCGTGTGTCACCATGTAAGGCCCTCAGCACCTGATGCAAACTTGGCTTATCGTAATTTATTGGATGCGATCGTACACACACCGATAAAAGTTAACAAGCTTACTCTTAAAGCCGGGTTTGGACATTTATAAGGTTGTGGGAGACATGACGCTGCATTGCTGAGAGAGAGAGAGAGAGAGAGAGGGAGACTTGTTGAAAGGGTTGCTGATCTATTGGTCATCCTTTGGTTCCAATGAATCCATCTTTTCTTTGATCTGCTAAAGTTGTTTATAATGATTCTCTATTAGTGGGACAGTCATTACCCTTTCCCATGGGAGCAATGTACCCGCACCTTTTAGCACACACACACACACACACACACACACAGAAATGCACAAACACACACTTGTGCACACATACAGACTATTAATTCCCATCACCAGCTGAATGTCTGGCAGATTAAAAAGGGAAAGTGCACATATCTCAAAGCGCCCATACATCAAGCAGTCTTTGCTGCCGCTCACTCTTCCTCTGTGGTGCCATTGTAAGTGCTGGGGATGAGAGATTGGGGGGTNTGCTGCCGCTCACTCTTCCTCTGTGGTGCCATTGTAAGTGCTGGGGATGAGAGATTGGGGGGTGGGGGTCTAGGCTGTGGTCTGCGCTGGACTTTGTCATATCATTTGTCCACTTTGCAGCAGTTTATTACTAAGGAAAAAAATCGGGTGGTCTTTCATTGTGGCCGCTGTTTGGCACAGTTAATCTCGGGGCCATAATGGGTTCGCGTGGGTGCGGGTGCGGGTGCGTGTCCCTCTGATTTTGGAGCCTTGTTCCAATCTGGCTCCAATCAGTGTGTGTGTTGAGTTTCTGGGGTCACGGCTGATTTTCTCGCCTCAGATGAGTGATCGCTGGGAGACGGCCGGACACGCACTGCCAAAACCCAGATCATGTTGAAAAATCACACAGTCTCACGCAGACATGACCAACTGTGTGTGCGAGCGTGAGTTTTTCTGTCAATCCGTGTGTGTGTGTGCGCTTTTGTACATGTTCTGACGAGGTGCTATGATGAACCAAAACGAATTAAAATGTGTTGGCTGGCCTTGAATGCTCCTTAAAGGACAATACTGGCGATTTTGTATGTTTGAGCCCAGTATATACAGCCTGCATACAAGCTACTGACAACCATTTCTGAAAATATACTGCTAGAGCAGTAAATAGTAGAATTGTTTTTCCTACCTTCCAGTTTCAGTTTATTCCAATGCACCACTAAAATCAACTTGTAGAGATTTGAAATGTGCTTGGCATAAGCAATCCATCTCAGCAAACACAATGTCTGTTAGGTTTTAGTCCAAGTAACATTATTTAACCGGTTCCAACACGGAGCTGCACAGAAGAAAATGTATGCCTCTGCCAGGGAATATAGTCCCAGGAGATGGCTTTTACTGAGAAATTAAAATCAACCATCCCTTCTACATTTAGACATAAGTGTTAGCAGGTGAAACATTGAATTTTCTGGAATATTTGAAAGATTAGATTTGGTAAAATAAAAATGAAAACTAAGATACGATTTATATTTTGGAAAATGGTTATCAGCGGGTTGTATTTATTGGGCTTAAATCTACAAAATCTCCAATATTGTCCTTTAATCCTCCATACGCAGGAGACCATGCAACAGGCACACACATACCTTTATACCTCACACACACAAGCTGCTCTGACATGCCGTGATATTCTGCTGTTTGCGTTTGATGTGGTCGACTAAAGGATCATCTCATAACCTGGTGTAAAGCCGCCGCAGCAGGAAGAACAACCTGCTGTTCCTATTGAAGTGCACTTCACAATGGTGACACGCCGGATCAAAACAACCGCGACACAAACCCCTGTGGCTCCAACACCTTTGTCATTTCCTTCAAAACACACATTGTTAAACATTCAGGAAAAAAAAGGAAGAGACGAGGAAGAGGTTATTACTTTGTCACAGAATATTTCCGACTGACAAAAGATGAAAAATGTTCTCCCTCTCGGTAGCAGCAGGTAAAAGTGAGAGAGGGAAGTAACCTTGGCGATTGGCGATGCGCTGACCCGGGTCGCTTTGTCTGATCTATGATGCGGCGTCACAGAGCACACGGCACATTTATTAGACTGTGTAATGATAAAAAGATAGTGGGGGAAACGGATGATGGTTGAATTGGAGCCCACACGTGGAGACGAGGCCCCTACTTTCAGTCTCCTGGCGGTAATATCATAAAGTAGGCGAGAGGAGATGCTTCTCAGGAATACAAATGTTGCCTTTAAGTTGGAAATGTGTGGCCTGTGATGTGCCACCATATTGAAGGGGGGGAGATGTAGTTCTTCGGCCAATTAATCTTTGTCATCATCTTGGTGTTCTGGAGGAGCAATTTAGATGGTAAATACAGTTTGTGTTCCATATATCATCTTGTTGGTGCGGTGGCATGCCAAAGTTTGGCGGCACATCTAGGGGCTAAGAAAGATTTATGCTAAATAAATGGTCGTGTGTGTGTCAGGGAGACCTTTTTTTATCACGGCACAAGAAGGAGATTTTATAAGAGCATATCTGAATTTCATGGCTTGTATGGCAAAAGTTTAACGAATGGGACAAAGTGTCACGAGTTTCCAGTAAAGTGAGAAATGTGCGATGGTGTGTGTGTGACTGTAAATGTAACAGCATAGAATTAATGAGGGAATACTAGAAATAACCCTTATAGATTTCACAACTTGTTGTTCCTGATTTAGGCTATTTGACAGCAGAGGTGCTGCATGGGTGGAAATCTTATTGGTTGAGTTTATTTATGGGTGGAGCCAAAGAACTCAGACTCAGTCTTTCTACTAAAAAACTAATTAAAACAAACTTCACTAATTTAACAAAGTTAGTCAAATTAGCCATGTTAGCATGTAGCTATCTAGCACCCATTTGACATTAAGATATCCAACTGTATCGGATATCATTTGATCATCAGCATAAAATGATTGTCTGTATTTAGAGACGCATGTATAACCTTTGCCACATTTACGCCACCAGCTGCAAGTGGCCCAATTCCAAGTTTTTGTTCACATGTGGCACAAAATTTATGCTTTGCCAACATCTAAAAAGTTAAAAAAAAAAAACAAAACAAAAAACCAACCAACAAAACACAAAAACCAAAAAAAAGCATATAGAATTAGATATTCACAAATCCGTTTTGGGCGTCATTCTTATGTGGAAATAGATCTGATATGTTTAAAAACTGCCAATTTGGCTATCATCTAAACACGCAAGTTAGAATTTTTTTGCCGTTAATAAATTACACATCATAATTACACTCTTCTACTTTGTCCTGATATGAATGATGTAGCAGCAATCATCAGAAACAAACCCCCAAGCTACAAGAAATGTTCTAATCTTTCTTCTCTGCCTTGAAATATAACAAAGTCATTACAAACTTTATAGCAATAATAGAAGCAATAGCTTGTATCATTTGTGTCCAATACTGCGTTATGTTTACCTCCAGCTCAGAAATTAAACCCGTGTTTCTACATGTCAAGTTTAAACTGTGTAAACACACTGCAGGTATCAATATGGGCCACTTAAAAAGAAAGCAGACAGGTTATGACAAAAAAAAAGTGGAATTGGGTATGACTGACAGAATAGACGGCATCATTACATCCAAACTATCATTTTTCCTGAAGTGCAATTAAGGTAAAAATGTGAGCAAGCTGTATATATAAACAGAATTAATACGATTCATAAGGGGAAATAAGCGAGATGAGGAAATGCTGGAAGACAAAAGATCATTTCCATGCTTTAGTAAATGAAATCACAATCGCATAATCTACATATGTTACTCTGAGTATTCAATTTATGCTGATTTCACTTTGATTATGGTGTTTACAAGTTTGAAAAACTAATTTATTCTCTTAATAAGAGTAGAATTGAAATTTTAAAGGACCATACCACCATTTTGCATGTTTGAACCTAATGTATTCAATTTTCATACACGTAACGTTATTGACAATCATTTCCCAAAGGATAAAACCATATTTCAGCTTTCCTGATATTTAGCAAAATCTTTTAATCTTTCAAAATCAAATATTCAAGCGATACACCCACCTTAAAAATTGATGTTTCGCCTGTTAATAATTATGCAGCCTTATGAAATCATGGTCATTTAAATTTTTCAATAAATGCAGGTCTGCTTTTGGGACTATATTCCCTGGTGAGACATATATTCATGCTTAAATGCTAAAATTACGAAACTTTGAAAAAAAAAAAAAACCCTGAATACATGCGTTGTTCACAATAAAGGATCACCTATCCCAAGAACGTTTCAAGTATCAACGCGTTGATTTTAATAGTGTACCAGAATGAACTGAAACCAATGGAGGGTCTGGAAATTTTTTTTACCCCACCATTCCAGTAGTATGCTTTGGGAAATTATTGTCAGTAGCGTTACCTATATGAATATATTAGGCTCAAACATGCAAAATGGATGGAATGGTCCTTTAACATGCATGCAAACGCACTGAATGATGTGACGAAGTGAACAATCTGCATTTCTTTCCCACGAGTCAACTCCATGTTATTCAGCCAGTCTGTTAATGGTCATTGATCATATTGTAAATATCAATTGTGAGTGAATATAAAGTCGTCACTATTTATATTTTAGTAACATTTTGAGTAAAAATCTCAGTTGTTATGTTGTTGTGGTCTCAGACAAGCTGAATGGGAAAAGCCCTCTGCAGTTTAACTTAACTAATGAGATTATTTCTGCCTACAGAGCAACTCTGCCTCAAACAATTGTGTATGTGGAGCTAAATCCCACTCCCCACAGTGGATGCATTATGCCTTTAAATATATTTTGTGTCATAACCACCTTCAAAGAATAAAACCGAGAGAATTTTTTCCTAGCTTCCTTCTCATCTGACATTTGATGAGTGGAATATTTTTTTGGAGCTCATCCAAAATTGGAAGTTGCCACACAGCAGACCTATAGAACGAGATGATCACCCAGAGGCTCCCAAAAACCGAGGCAAGCAGAGATGTTTATGTGGATACTACAAAGGACTCCCAACACTCCCCTGACTGTAATGTATGAGATCTACTGCCTTAATATCTCAGTTTAAAACCATAAAGTTTCCCTCTTTACAAGTCCTGAGAAACGGCGGCGTGCTAGCTTACGGTACACTCTGCCAGCCGCGTGACAGAAGTGGCTTGATATTGAGCGCATGTTTCATATTCAGTAGTCAATGGGGTGAATAGTGAATTATGCTACAGTCTGGCAGCAACGCATACACATCGTCCCCTCTGTGCATAACAAATGGAAAACAATTTTACATACAGTATTCATATGACGTCTGGAGCTAATGGAAAAGAGATAAAACACTGGGTCACGCTGAGTGATGGAGTTTTAAATTGTATTCTACATGTCGATGCCTCTCGGGGCGGCCATCAGCTCCAAGAAGCTCCTTTATGACAAACAGACAACGTGAACGATTTTCACAGCAACTGATCACTTGCACAGGAGAAATGGGAAACGATTGCTTAGGAAAAGTTCCCGTGATTCTCTGGAATAGCTGGAATAATGTGCTCTTGAAGCGGAATGCAGAACAAGTTGTTGCCTCTCAGACCATCGTATAGACTCATGTAAGAACAGGGATCTACGACATTTCAGGTCGAGCGAGCATGCTGATGCCATATTTGAGACTTGCTGGTGACAATACTCTTAGCTTGTTGGCGACAAGCGGATTCCTGCCTGATTCAGAAGGTCTTCCAGAGTGTAATGTTTACATCACGTCTTGCCTCATTCTTCTTCTGCTTCTTTCTATGTGTTGGCAGTTGGCAAAGCAGCTTTTCGTTGCCTTGCCTCCACCTGCCGGTTTGGAGAGAGGATTATATCCTCCTGACCGGTAATTTCAGGCGCAAGTGAGAACATTATTGTCTTGCACTTGGCTATGAGCGTGAAAGGAATAGTCAAGAAACATTCCCACACCAGGTATTCCTGGTGTGGGAATGTTTGTTCTGATATACATGTGATCTGATATGTAGAAGGAGCTGAAAGGGTCATATCAGTGATTTTGCATGTTTGAGCCCAATATATGCAACCTGCATACATGTTAAATTACTGACAACCAATTCCCAAAACATAAAACTGCATTTTTATTTTCCTGTGATTTTTCCAAATCCCCAATCTTTCAAAATCAAATGTTGAGGTGATACACCCACCTTAAAATTTAATGTTTCATCATCCAGCTCTTACACACAATTGCAGAAGACACGTTTTAATTTCTCAGTAAAAGCTGTTTTCTCCTGGGACTATATTCCCTGGTGTTGACTTTCTTCCATGCAGCTCCATGTTGGACCGGTTAAATAAAGTTATTTTGACAAAAAAAATTTCATAGACATCATGTTTGCTGTGATGGATTATGAATCTCAAGCACGTTTCAAGCCTCTACAAGTTTATTCTAACATTGTGCTGGAATGAACAGAAACAATGGGAGTCTGAAAGGTAGGAAAAAATAATTCTAATATTTCCCGCTCCAGGAATGGCTGGTCACTCATGTGGTGTATGCAGGTTTTATATGTTGGGCTCAAACATGCTAAATCAGCTGTGTTGTCCTTTAAATGACACAGAGATCAAGTTCAGTTCTTTGTCCTCCTTTCTCTGTATCTGCCACAGGCTCCTAGACAGAGCAACATCCTCCTCAGACGTTGCACACATTGACCTTATGTCCCCTGCAGAATAAAACCCATGTGCAGACCGAAGGGAACACGCCCTCAGATAATTGACCGTGGATTGGCTCTGAAATGCTGATTAAGCACAACCTATTCTCGTAGACCCCCAAGACTTTTGGCTCTGGAGGGAGGAGGAGGAGGAGGAGGAAGGTTGGATGCAGCGAGGAATCCGTATAGGCGCTCTCAGAGATGCAGCACCTATCACCATGCTTCTGAATTCAAGGCCACTTCTCCAGAGATGCTCCTCTAAAAGGGGGAGATGTGAACGGCATTCATTAGGCACCAACACTGCCGTTTCATTAAAATCCGCTTAAAATTTCCTGGTGAGCTGCAACTCAATTTTTTTCACAACTTCCCTCGCATGGCGCTGTCTTCTCTGCAAGCTGCATGCATGCTATCTGCGCTCCATTCACGCCATGTTACACTCTGTTTGAGATAGCGCTTCATGGAGAGATTACAATCATATTTGAAATTAAAAATTGATGCCTCATTAATTCTTAAATCACCCTTTACATGCCATCGTATTATATGAACACAGTTTGTATCATTTACAAATTCTGTATATTTTGTAAATGTCAGCTCTCATCATTACACATAACCGTAAATTATCGGAAGGCTGTAATAATTACCTAATTACGTGGCAGTAATAGTGATAAATGTAATAATAGGTGAATGTATTTCGCAGGGCTGAAATTGAGCTTCAGGGAGTTTGGATTCTGCCGTTGTCTCCTCGTGTCAATAACCCAGACAAGGTCGACGGCGTGGAGGTCATTTGTCTCACCCCACCTGATGAGAAATATTGACCAAGGAGACATGAAGAACCGGGAAAGTGCCAAAGCGCAACTTTTTCACTCTGACATATAAGTGAGCTGGTACAGTGAGTGCGGATTAAAAGACTTGATGCGGCAGAGAGAGCCATCAGTCAGGATGACGGATCGCGAGCAGACGAGGGGTTACGCCAGGGCCATTTGCGCCGAACCTTTTTTTTTTTTCTGGATGTATGGTCAATAGCAACAGACTGGAAACCTATAGGTCGAGGTTTGAGGACAAAAGCGACGGCTTACCCTTGTCTCGTCTCATTCAGGGGGGCTGGTCAAATCTGTCCTCTGGGAGAGACGAGACCTTCTAACATTACTCAGCCCTTTGACCTTTCAACCTCAACAAGGCCCTTTTCCTGCCGTGATGGATGGCTTTTTGTTGCACGGTTCAAGCCACATGATTTATAGAGAGCAGCAAATATTTACTTTTTATCCCTCCTCCCCCTCCTTCATCCTTACTTTTGATTGAACCTTCATTTTACAGCTTTTCCCACTCAGATGTTTCATCTGTTCTTATCAATTAGAATCTTGCCAAAAAAGTAAATCCGTCTTGCCGTGCGAGGCTCCATGATGCAGCGCTACAGATGGATATGATAATGATGACAGAGACTCTCCCTCTCTCTGACGTTGGTTCACTGGGATAATTTTTCACTTTTTTAATATCCATGTGTCAGAATGTGTGCTTAATGTTTTCCTGGGGGCTATAGGCTAAATGTATTTTGTGTCTTAAGTGCTGCATCTTAGCTTTTTATGGGAAACTGCCATTGTGAGGTAACCTGTCCAGTAAAGATACAACAGGCTCAAATATCTCTTCTGGTTATCGATTCAAAGTACATGAGGGATTCTTCTGTTTTGCCAAGGTCTTTAACCCATAAAGCTTCACGCTGGCCATTTTTGACTCCAATCCTGATTTCTGGTTCTGTTCACAATCAGTTCTAATCAAAATGTACCTAAATAACTAACCAATAATTAGCGCCATTCCCAGAGTTAGGGTTAAAGCAAAAAACAATCTTTAACCAAATACGTTTTGGTTTGTTGAGTCTTTTATTTCTCATGCTTGTGCACCAAGTCACAGTTGGTCTACTGTTGCCCCGTTGCCGTCCCCGTATTCACGTTAAGCATAAACCAGCCTTTAGTGATTTTTCCCTAACTGGACTATGCTTAACGTGAATGTGGAGGCTTCATTAGGCTTGCTGAAAATGTAAATAATCGTGGCCAAAACAGCCGCAGAAGCCACTTTTGAGGTTTGCTCACGTGGTTGTGCACCACTCAATTTTTGAAACAACACGGACAGCGTTTATGTGACGTAAATCTGCCTTTATCGACGAGCAGCCGATGGAAGAGGAAAGCGAAGTAGGTGTGGAGGAAAGGAGAGCGAGAGATGAAAGTAACAATGGCATACAACTTTTTTCATCTTCCAGCCAATGAAAGATTAACAGTGATTCTTTCTCTTCACAAATCAAAAATCAACTCACTGAACACTGTGATACCAGTGCAGAATTTAAAGCATCGCTTCCTTGTTTCACACATGGTTGGTCCACAATACACAAAAACGTCAGATGCCATAATCTTGCTTTGCTGGCAATGTTACTGCATTTATTCATCATTTGTGTCGTGAAGGAAATGTTATGGAAATTTTACTCGGTCCTGCTTAGTTTTACGGAAAAGTGAGGCTAAAGTACCCTGATGAACTTAGCAAAGTACATCATGCAACTTTCCACCACGAATAAAGAGTAACAGAAAGCTACAATGCTAAACTCTGGCTCTATTTAAAGCAGATTTTTAAATATGGCAACCAATGATCAATGAGTAAACTGCTTAAAAACTAAAAAAAATGTGTTCGCTCATTTTGTCTTTTATATTTCTGTGATGCCAAACAGGCATCATATTAAAAACATGAACACTCTTTTGTGTTTGAATGACTTTAACTTTTGCTATGTTGGAATTTCAACACAATATAAAACAGACGTATCCGAGTATCCTCTTTGCTCTTTATTCCTTTAATTACTTTGATTATTCTTTTGTGTTTCTTGACACAGCCCTAAACGAACAGTAAGAAATCTCAATCTCTCCCAAAAATGCCCAGAAAATATGCAATAAGAAGGGTTGGAAATAAGAAAAAGGATCTACAGTCATGCTTTCTGATACACTTTTCAGCCTTTGCTCCAGTGTTCCTTTGTGTTCTCTCAAGCAGCTGTCTGTCTACATAAGCTGCTCAGCAGAGAAGTGCAAAATATACAGTGGCAGTTGTCAGACTGTGGATAAACTGAAAATGGAATATGTATCTCACTGTGGATTGTGAATAAAAAGAGATTTTGGCTTGTTTCATGCTCCTTCGTTTGTACCCCGAGCAATTTAAGCGAGAAATTCAGTTTCACCTGCGTTCCATGAGTACATGGTGAGAGTGGAAAATTACAGTCAGGCTGTATAGGGTAAACTAGGCCAATGTGTTACGTAATAAGCTGACAGGTTAGAACAGTGTTAGTCGCTCCCTGCAGATAAGTGACCCAGAAATATCAGCTGCAGCTTTATGGTCTATGCTATATTGCATATGGCTTTCCCCTCTCTCACTGTTTGGCTGTGATTCTGTCGTCGGTATTCCTGCCAAGAATGAGAAGCATCTTAATCTTCGTAAAGGCACTGGGTGAAGCACTTTATTTAAAACATTTTTTAACGTTACACAATGCTTTCTGCTCTATGCAGTTGAGCTGGAAGCAGTGAAAATTAGTCATTCAGATGTAATAATTGCAATGGAGGCTTTTCAGGAACTTTATTTGCATCAAGGAACAGCAAATTCACTTTGAACTATTGAATGATTTATTAGTTCCTACTCCAGGGTACGTGCTCGCAGATGCTTCAGGACAACTGTAATTGGCCAGTCAAAGCTTGCCCAGGTGGAAAGTCGTCATCTTTAAGCCCAAAAACTATTCTGCATGCACGTTGCATGATATTTTAGTTTTCCTGTTATTTTGACAAACGCCCAAACCTTTCATAATGAAATGCTCAGATGAGATAGCCACCTTAAAATTCAGTCACCTGCTAACATGTTTTTATTTCTCAGTTAAAGCTGTCTGCTCCTGGACTACTTTCTCTGGCGGAGACATACGTTTTCTTCCATGCAGCTCCATGTTGAATCAGTTAAATAAAGTTACTAAGACAAAAAAATGTAACAGACATCATGTTCGTTGCAATGGATTATTTATCTCAAGAATGTTTCAAGTCTCTACAAGTTAATTTTAATAGCATACTGGAAAGAACTGAAACCAATGGTGGTCTAGAAGGTCGGAAAAACAATTTAATATTTACCACTCCAGCAGTATGTTTTGGGAAATGGTTGTCAGTAACTCAGTCAGTAAGTCAGGATTATATATATATATCTATATATATATATATAGATATATATATATTAGACTCAAACATGCCAACCACTTACATGGTCCTTTAATACTCAGCCTCTTCTTTTTGCAAAACAAAAATATCTTGCTACATTTATGAAAAGTCAGACTTATAATATGAAGCGGTGCTGGTGAAAAAATTAATTAAGACAACAAGAAATAAAAAAAAAAAATCACAATAATTGAATTGGCTCCGGCAGACAGCAAAGTAAGCGNAACAAGAAATAAAAAAAAAAAATCACAATAATTGAATTGGCTCCGGCAGACAGCAAAGTAAGCGGTATGACACAATGGATGCTATGCTGGTATATGCCAACTGGCAGATTCTAATTGCAGAATCTGCTTTGTCTTTGTTGTCCACATTAGCGCCATTTGCTCCAATTCTGATAAACTTCACGATACTTGAGCAAGGAACTAGCTAAGGGAACCACATAGTTCCTATTCTGGATAGTTCCTGGTAAAGTAGTTCCTAATTCATTGAGCTTTGTCCAAAAGTGCGAAAAATTCAATATATATCCTGGTGTCTGCATGAATAAAAACTCACATTGCACACTAACAGGAGTTTGTACAGAGAATCATATCAACATTTAACATAAAAGCAATCTCATTTAGATAATTCTCCAGGCTACTGTTACAGGTTTTCCCCTCTCCGTGGAAGCGATCATTGAGTAGGACCAGTTGTTTGGGCAGCAGCTGCTCCATGTGTGGGACGAATTCTAATCCAGATTTAGGAGGATTCACTTTCCTCCGACTCCAACAAATTTACAGTGACACCCTTAAACCCCATAGATACTCGATCGGCCACAGGCATGAGAACTGAAAAGAGGGATACGTATATTTTATAGAGGAGGAAATAATACAAAACAGCTTTGGGCCAACTGGAATTAATTTAAATCTCACACAAACCATCATGATTCACTTCCAAAATTCTCCCCCACAGCCAGCTGTGATGTTTACAACTTTGAGTTGTTTCAGATTACACACATACACACAAAGGTTTTGTTTTTTTTTTTNAAAAAAAAAAAAAAAAAAAAAAAATGGAATAATTAGATCAGAGAAAGAGATCCTTTGCTAGAGGTCATGCGGCTGATAAACGATAGGCTCGCCTGCAATGCATGTTAAGTGAGTACGGGTGTAATTATCCAAGCTGCAGCACCGTATGAATGTGTGTAATGTCACGGCCTTTCTTCCCTCCCCCCCTCAGGCACTTTCCTTCTTGTCAGACGCTCCACAGACAGGGAGTGAAGGTCACCTGACCAGAAGAAAAAAGGTCACAGCAAGGATCAGGCCTATGGCGGAATGATCAGCCCACCGCCGCTGAATAGCAAATTTAATTAAGATTCAGAGTGACATTTTCTTTTCTGGCTTCCAGTATGCAAGTTTTTGATGATCAATTTTTTTTCCCCAAAAAAGAATAGGCTGTTGAATCAAAAGAAGATGGAACCCCCCTGGGGGGATAAATGAAGGTTTAGTGGGCTTATTTTTACTTTGCAGCCTTATTTTTGTGCAGAATCTTTCCGGAAAATCGCTTGCCAAAAAAAAAAAAAAAAAAANAAAAAAAAAAAAAAAAAAATCCCATTTTCATCTAATGTTGGAGGAGCTCATGTGTATCGTGACTCTTTTTAGAAACGTGGAAGACATCTTCATTAAAACATCAAAAAAACTTTTCACGATCTGCGCGGCAGCTCATCCGAGGCAGACCTCCTTCCTCTGAAGTGAGAAGAGCTTGTGCCATGATGATCTGTGCTTGCTTTGCAGATTCCGCAGAGCCGGCGGGGGACCCAGAGCTATAAAAGGAGCTCCTTCCTGAAGGTTTGACGGTATGTTTCTCTGGGCGACACACAGGAGATCAAGGCAGCCAGAGAACCGACTGGGCAGGCCCAGAGCTGCCTCTCTCTCCGGGGATTCTTCACTTTAATCACGGTGAAGCCAAGCAAAGTGNCCCCCCCCATGTCTTTATTTTTATCTCTCGTTCTTCTCTCATTTGTCGCTCTCTGTCCTCGCTCTTCTCTCTTTCATTCTTCGCTTCCATCTTCTCAGTGGCCCCTCAGTGGATTTTGCTGTGAATTAGTGGCTGCGAAGTACTCTGCATATTTTTTTTTTTAAACATTTTTTGCAGCTCATTGTAAACACGGCAACGACGAGGTGTTAACTGTGCAAAGTAGCTGTTAGTAAGGCTCTTCTTAGCTCTAATTGAGGCCTGGACAAGTCCCTGATCACCGATCCTCCAGAGGCCGGGTGCCATAAAAGCGGCACTCGGAGCAGTCATTACCACACAGCGAAACATATGGTGTCAGTGTATCTTTAGACTTAACTGTCCACTGGCACGTTGAGGGAATGAAGGCTGGGGACAGGGAGAGCTGACCATTATGAGAAAATCCTGAAGGTGTTGCACAATGGAAGGCCTCTGACAAGCCTGTCATTTATCGCCGCCTGATGTCTGCTCTGCGTTTTACTGAAACGCCAGAAAAGTGCAGCTAACTGAGGACCCGCATCCAGCCCAGATCTGTGATGAAACTTTTTCTTTTTTTTAGTTTCTTCAAACGCATGTCTTTTTTAAGTGGAGCCTTATAATTGCCAAAGTCAAAGGAGTTGCAGTATGAAAAAATACACTCCCTCTACATTTCATTTCTTTAAAGTGGTTGTCTGCAGGATCTTTTTTTTTTTTTTTTTTTNTTTTTTTTTTTTTTTTTTTAAGATATATATATGCTGCATCTTTATTTTCCTATAAGCCATTATTTGTGCATTGCTCATCAGTTTTTTGTTTTCCAGATGATTTTTCATGAGCTTGTCGAATGCCGGGTGTTTAGAGCGTCAAACGTTTTCACAGACGGCTTGAATAAAGCTTTCAGGAAGTGGCTGAATCGGTTGAATCACTGCTGTATTATATCCGGTTATTTAATTATATGATAATATCACTTTTTCTTTCTTTTTTACTTTAATGCAGCGTTCAGAATTTGAACACTGACATCTGCAGCTCTTGCGGAGCTTTTGGTCTTCCTGCTGCAGCCACATTCCTGTCAGATTTGGCCCTCCAGCGTCTGACAGCAACACCAGATTCCCAGAACACTTCTTTAGGCAAAGATGCATAGAGAGCAAGTGTATGCACGTTTTACTACCAACACAAAATTGGGTTAGCTTGTGCATAAAGATACTTTCATAATGTCCTTTATTGCTCGGAGCTGTGAAACATTAGCATTTTTAGGCCTTCCTGTGCTCTAATATGATGCAGAATAGCAAAACTGTCAGTAAGTCCTTATCGAGTCAATGATGTCTCTGTCGCTTGGCAGACGTCAAAAACAAATGACGGCTGAAGCTCCATCTCTGTTTTGAAACTCATTTCCTCTCCTGCTTGTGTGAGAAGGGGGGAGAAATGTTATTGAAGTTACCATGGTGATTCAATTTAAGCAAAACCCCCCACTTCCCTCCTCTCANAGAAATGTTATTGAAGTTACCATGGTGATTCAATTTAAGCAAAACCCCCCACTTCCCTCCTCTCACTTCCTCATTTCCTCACTAGAACAAAAAAAGCAAACATTTCTGAGAGGAATTCCCTCGGTTGTGGGAGCTGCACCGGCTTTCACCGACTGTTCTGGGCGAGGTTTTTTTGTTGAACGTGTTCCCCTGTGGGCATCTCTGCTCAGATATGCATCCTTGTGGATCTGCTGAGCGGAGAAGTTACACAAAACAATGTTAATTTTTTGGAATTTTAAGTATTTTCTGGAAATTTAAAAGCAAAGAAATCATTAGAATGGAGGAGGGAAAAAAAATCCTGCATAATATAATAGTTCTAGGAAACAGCAGGGTTAATGAACGTTGAGTTTTGAGTGTAAACAGCAAATCCTGTGCTTTCAAGTGAGGAAAACATAAAATTTATGGTCCAACCGAGTCAAAATGTCATTTGGCTGGGACCGGATCTATCCTTCCCATTACGAGGCCTCGGATGACATGGTCTGCTATGTTTATTTGAAGTTGTAACAGGAAGGCTATTTATGCTGCTGTGTCCACCCCCATCAGGGTCCTCTGAGTTTATTTTCCTCTCAAAATAGAAAATCTGGTAACAGAACGAGAATGCATCTAATTCCCAAACAAATAAATGGACAACAGAAAAACTCACGTTTGGCATCTTACAACGTGACGCAGTTTAGGTTTTCAGTTAGTAGCTGCCATATAAACCTGAATAAAACAGAGATGAATGCTGTTAACTTCTTTAGTTAAGTACATTTTATAAGATTTGAGTTAGAGATGTTTGATAAAAGGATATATTACAACATAATATGTATGATGATTACAGTTAATGTGTATAAGAAATTAACTGAAATGAGTTATTATTACCAAGGACAGTGTTAACAGGAAATGTATTGTGACTTTTGTGTAAGGTTTGAATTTATAGACCAGTCATCCTCAAAACCTGGACTCTGGTACGGATCCGGACCGGACCACAACTGTCTGTGGACTCTGAGCAAATTATACTTTTCATATGTATTATTTATATTATCTGCGAGACATCGCTGCAACATAACGAGTCAAAATCCTCTTTCTCCGCTGCAAAGTGAAACTGAATGTCTGACTGAGAGTTGACAGCGCAGCTAGTTTCATCAGNCCCCCCCCAACACCTTAAACTGTCGGTAAAAAATAAATTAGGATCCCAATCCAACTCTGACTTGACTGACTTTAATAAACGGACCTTTGTCTTATTGAAAATTGCCTTTGTGGACCTTTAAGATTTAAGTACCCCCTGTTATAGATGCTCTTACAGTATTTTGAAACTGAAAAGGAAGTAACCTGTCCACAATCCTTAGTTTTGACCTTGAGCTTGATGATGTAATATCCAATGTGAGGAAGTGGGTAACCGTAGTTTGTTTTACACGATTCTTTGATTGCAGCCAGTAAAGTTCAGTAAAAACTACGAACGCGATTATTAATTTGACGCTTCCACTAAAAAACAAACGCAAGAGCAATTTTTGAATTTCATTTATGTTTAATTCTACCAATGAAACGCTAATGGACTGTTATCCAAGCAGCACAGGCATTGACTGAGGCGCGAGCACGCCCATGCACACACACACACGCAAGCACACACACGCACTCGCACACACACACACACACCAGCTTCCTCCCTTTAAGCTCAGCTCTTCCTCTCCCCTGACTGTTTCACAGTCACCATCTGCCTGGTTGGAAACGTGCCCTGGTCTGAGAGCTGCAGGCTGACAGGGGAGCTGTATATTTAGCTCGCCATGTTTCACCTTTTCTTTTTTTTCCTTCTTTTTTTTACAAAGGAGACTTGTAATCTCACTCCCGTAACTCAGAAATTGCAAATTATCAATAATCAAGTACATTCTGGGAGGATAACCGCATCTGCTTATGCGTCACACAGGCCTAATCGTACAGCGCATTGCCACATGACTCTGTTTTGTGGTTTTCCTGATCCGAGGCCCGGGTGACTTGGTAATTAAAGACGCCACATGTTCCATGCTTTTACCACCGAGCAGTTGGCGTGATTGAGCGAGAGGGGGGAAGCCCGCGGCCGTGCCAGAGAAAGGCTGACGGGAATCCGTGTGACCCGAGGCCGTCACTGAGCTGAAAGGGAATCCCTTCCTGTTTCCCCCATGTTTTGTCAGCCACGCCATTGCCATGGTGACCTGTGTTTATTGTACTAACGCCTGGCAGGCAGATGACGTGCTCGTATGGCGTGCTCTATTTATAAGCTTTTAACCGTAACTATGTGTCTGAATGCTGCTTCAGTGGAAAGCAAGGCCTAACCAACACACATCCGCCCCGATCCGATTAGCAACCAGTCAGTCGCTAAATAACAAAAGTCCAAATTATGAAGAAAATAAGCGCTTGAGTAATGTGGAAACTGAAATCTCCATGGCAACTGTGTCATAACTAAGATGATTTTTCTTGGTGTGGGCGGATTAGTCTTTCATTTTTACTGTCCTGCTATGAACAAAATTACAAGTTAATTTTAAACAATGCATATATTTTCCTTCACCTTTTCCTCTGATACGAAACATTATGATTTGTAAAAGTGAAGGGGTATCTTTTTTTTTTTTTTTTTTTTTGGCTAATATAAATTAGTCCTTTCCCCCAAAAGATGATATTATTCATGCCTCTCTTTTTCTTTATGAATTCTGAAATAATGAGAGACAGATTCCTGGCTCCGGTGAAAAGGACCACCGAATACTGCAGCGCTCAATTAAGAGTCATCTCTGTCATTAACTCGACCTATAAACTATTAATGGGCTCCAGTCATTTTTCATGATGAGGCTCCCCACATTTGAAAAATTCTCATTAGGGCCTAAATTAGGGAGCTCTCCTAGATCAAAATTGGACTTGGAGTATTTCAAAAATTCCAAAATAAAGATTTAATGGTATATTCATCTCTCACTCTCTCTCTCTTTGTGGGTCTAACTTCTTCAAACAACTGGTCTATGCACGTATATTAAGCAATACTTATGTGTCCTATTCTACAGTTTTGTGCACATACACGTTTATTTTATTTTTAAATGTTTGTGAACATATATAAATTCCTAGAAATGAGAAATGTGTTTTTATGCATGCACACCTGTGAGCACATGCATACTTACAAGACTCTCATACTGTATTCCATGTCCACTTGCATGAATGTGTCTGTTTTTGTTGACACACACACACGTACACACACACACACGCTCTTCCTGCCTCTTTCTCTCCGTGTTGTCAGATCCACTCCCACATCGTGTCCATCGTCACGTCATTTACCCCAAAACACACAACAGCTTCACACTCGACAAACACACCCGCCACTTTTGATTTTCCTCTGAAAGCGAGTGAAGATGTTTGCCGACTTTTACTTGGCATATATGGAAAAATATGCCGGTCCTCTTGCTTCCCCCTCCGCGTGAAAATCCCTGAATTTTAAACAGCTCCATAGGAATGAAAATGAAAGCCGTGTAAAAATTAATATTACATTTCCATGACTTCCTATGCTACTTAAAAAATAATGAGACTGAATAAAAAAGCACTCAAGTTAATAGCCTTGAAATATTGTGCCCCTGACATTTCGTCTGCACTTCCAGGAAGCAGCCAGTGTTCAAACTGTTGGCAATATAAGCCGCCTTTTACATAATGGTTGTGTCCATTTGATAACTTAATTGTTCCCCACATTAGTCGGAGGCTTTTAAACTTATACGAGCAAAATGGCTCAAGGATGACAGGAAATGTCTGAAAGTTGACAAGTTTGAACCAAACACATCAGAACTTGGGAAAAGCCGTCGTCTGCAGCCTGAGGAAGAGCAGAGCAGCAGAAATGCACGTACACATGCACATACACACGCCTGGGTGTGGATTCCCTCTCACACGCACACACACACAGAAATTCCACTCCTCCATTGGTTCTGGGTGTGATGCTGTGTAGGAGTGTGAACAGGGATATCCCCCTATGGTCTTTCCAAGACTTCTGACTCGCTGCCAAGAACGCTCGGAGAACGCTCCATCCTGTTTGCAGCGCCAGAGGAAGCCCACATTCTGATGGAAAGGGTACGCCTTCGCCCCGAGTTCACCGCGTAGTTGATTGTCCTGGCATGTCAGGTCATCGTAGCCTATGGGAGAGAACCGCAGATATGATTTAAGATGCTTCTAAATCACGTCTGCGGGTTCTCAGTTAGGCGTGGGATGATGTGCACCTCAGGTAACCTCCAACTCCTGTCTGATGACGTGCCAAGTATTTAATGAAAAGTTCATGTGAGGATGCAGGATAACAGTTAATCCTTCTCTGAGATCGCTTGAATAGAATAGAATAGAATAGAATAGAATAGAATAGAATAGAATAGAAGAGTAACTAGAAGGGCACTCGGTGCATGCTGAGTTTCAAAATAGTAGAATAGAATAGAATAGAATAGAATAGAACAGAATAGCCTCTGTAATTACAATAGCACAGAATAGCATTAGTCACTAGAATAGAACGGAATAGAACAGTAGCACTCAAGAACAAATAACTCCATCCTGCTCAGCTTCACAATAATAACTACAACAGAAGAAAATAGAATAGAATATCATTGATAATTAGAATAGAATAGAAGAGTAACTAGAAGGGCACTCAGAGTGCATACCTTCACCATGCTGAGCTTCAAAATAGTAGTAGAATAGATCTAGAATAGAATAGAATTAGTAATCAGAATAGAATACCATAAGTTACCAGAATAGGACAGAACAAATAGAAGAATAAGTAGAAGGCGTTCATTAGAACTAACTCCACCCTGCTCAGGTTCAAAATAGTAACTAGAATAGAAAATGTGAAATCACGGAGCAAAGCTATCTGCGTCATTTTCAACATGTCTGCATCACCTTTCCATCAGAAATTATAATTTATTAGTAAATGAAGCTTTTGCTGTGTAAAAACCACAAAATGCAGCTGGTATTATTCTATATTACTGATTTCTGTGCATCCACTGAAACATTTAATGCAGCATGTGGATTATTTCTATCACATTTAGATTTTCTGCTTACAAACAGTAATCGCTCTCTGACTTAATTTCTGTCGAATCACAAACAAGCCGAAGGCTGGAGCTTTATAATTAAAAACATCTGGATGTCATTTCTGGGGTTTTTTTTTTTTTTTTTTTTNTTTTTTTTTTTTTTTTTTTGATTTTCTCAGCCTTGCAATCAGGAAGACTATAACAACTTATTTGTCTTTTGCTAATATTCAGTCTGCAATGACAAAACAAATTCCCGGAAATAAACACCCGTCATTCTCAGTTTGAGCAAATGACATGCAGAACCATTGCTGGAAAAACAAAACGTAACAAATGTTTGACATGTCGTCGCCCACAAATGCTACCATCTCTTCATCAGGAACAATACAGCATGTCAAGTTTCTGAACACGCTGAAACGCCGCAGTCAGATGCATCATATTTAGTCGGTATCAGCGCTTTCTGAAACGCTGACAGTGACAGATGAATAAATGAACATGAATGCATTGGAATCAGTCTGCAGACAAACAATAAGACCACGAGAGTTTGGG
Organism: Lucifuga dentata; assembly: GCA_014773175.1. NCBI lineage: Eukaryota > Metazoa > Chordata > Actinopteri > Ophidiiformes > Bythitidae > Lucifuga > Lucifuga dentata. The sequence goes on from VXCM01000852.1 coordinate 94,253, forward strand.
ATAAAGAAAAGAAAAATCTTGTCACCCAGAGGCACTGAACCAAGACCGCATTCTTAAAGGACCATGCCAGTGATTTTGCATACTTGAGCCCAATAAATACAAAACCCACTTGCAAGTTTAATTACAGATAACCAGTTTCCAAAACATACTACTGGAGCAGTACATTTTAGAATTGTTTTTCCTACCTTACTGACTGCCATTGGTTTCAGTTCATTCCAGTAAGCTATTAAAATCAACGTGTAGAGATTTGAAACACGCTTGAGATACGTAATCCATCACAGCGAACAAAACGTATTTTAATTTTTTTGTCAAAGTCATGTCATTTTAGGATTTCCACACAGCTACACAGAAGACAATGTCTGCCATGGAATATAGTCTTAAAGGAACATACTGCCCATTTTGCATGTTTGAGCCTAATATATTCAATTTTCATACATGTAACAGTACTGACAATCATTTCTCAAAGCATACTACTGGAACAGTGAATTAAAAAGATTCTTCCTACATTCCAGACTGCCATTGGTTTCAGTTCATTCTGGTACACTATTAAAATCAACTTGCTGATACTTGAAACATTCTTGGGATAGATAATCCATCATCATGAACTAGATGTGTATTCAGGCTTTTTAGCAGGTGAAACATCAATTTTTAAGGTGGGTGTATTGCTTGAATATTTGATTTTGAAAGATTAAGAGATTTTGCAAAATATCAGGAAAGCTGAAATATGGTTTTAAATGATTGTCAGTAATGTTACGTGTATGAAAATTGAACATATTAAGCTCAAAACATGCAAAATGGCTGGTATGGTCCTTTAAGAGAAGAAGGCTTTTACCAAGAAATTTTAACAGTGTACCTATTAGCAGGTGAAACACTGAATTTTAAAGTGGAGGGGAGGTGGGGGANAGGGGTTATCACCTGAACATGTAACTTTGAATGGGGATGTAATTTTTTAGGGGATTTAGCAAAATAACAAAAACTACAAATACGGTTTTATGTTTTGGAACGTGGTTGGCAGCAACATAAATTATATGCGGGTAGTATTTATTGGGCTCAAACATGCAAAATCACTGGTATGGTCCTTTAAGGATTAAATTACATGTGACAGGTGAATAGCCCCTTAAAAAGAAATGCAGGTGGAGATTACAAAGTGAAAATAAACGAGTTTCAGGGCTCCAACCCAAATGAAGCGCAGGTGGCAGGGGATAAGAGCTGCTTTCACAGCCCACGGCAGCCAGATTTCTGGGGGTNACCACCTCCCGCCCAGCCCGTGTCCTCGCCTTTGGTATTTACTCACGCTTTTCCTGGGGTCGCCATGTCACCGGGCTTAGCTGATGGGAACGTGCCGGTTTCCAGTGTTTTTATTGGCCGGGACTGTACATGGGAAAAGAAGCTGGGTATCCTCTGTGGTCCCACCCCGAGTGGTCTCGCATCAACACAAGACCCCCACCCCACCCCCACCCCACAGCCTCGCAACCACTTACCACATGTAACCCTTTCTGCTCCGGACATGCAAGGAAATAATGATGTCAGGAAGATGGGGGCTCGACCTCTGCAGACTTGCTTCATGGGAAAAGCTTTAAAGCAAAGTGACAAATCGTCCTCATGGGTAAAAAGCACGCGGAGGGCTTTCAGCGAGCAAATCAACTCCATTTAAAGTTCACGAACTGCTGCTGTCTGCCAAACGTTCAACTTTCTGTCAGTGCAAGAAGAGTAAATATATCAGTATTTATCAACAATAGTTTTAAAAGCTGCTTCTGACAGATTACATAAAGCCGTGTAAGAAAACGAAGGCTTACTTTATGATTAAACAGCTACATGATCAAAATTATCATGATCAAAGAAACTCCCCGAGTTAAAACTGAATATAAAATTACTCAGTGGAATTAATTTATTTTCTATTTTCTCTTGAAACATGTAATACTTTGCATTTGGCATTAGGCAAGTACTTATTCCACAAATTGCCCCCCCCCTTATTTTATACATATGTATTCAGATATCAGCTGATGTTTCAGACATTACTCGGAAATATCCACAGTTAATTTAAGATCAAGGACGTCATAGTGTATATGGATATGACGTAGTAACTTTATATTAACTTATATTAACTTCCTGTAGAGCGGCTGTCAAATAGCAATAGAAAAGAAGAAGCAGGTCTGTTATGTAACCATCGTTACTGCTCAGATACAGCAAGGCTGTCAGGTTAATGTGCCTGCAGTTTCACATGTGGATTTAAAGGACTATACCAGTGGTTTTGCATGTTTGTCTACTGGAGAAGAGATGATCCACCACATTAATTATTCTCATAATAAGGAAAATAAACTAGCCGACATATCACACCAAACGGGTTTCAAGACAAAACCAGCAACACTCAAGTGAGAATCCAGCTTAAAGGACCATAATGGTGATTTTGCCTGTTTAAGCCAAATAAACACAACCTGCATACATGTCACTGATGAACAATTTCCAAAGCATAAAAGCATATTTTATTTTTCCTGTTTATTTATTTTGCCGAATCTCCTAATCTTTCACAAATGTTCAGGTGATACACACACACCTTAAGATTCAATGTTTTACCTGCTAACACGTGTGTGTGTAAGTAGGAGGGACGGTCATTTTTAATTTGTCAATAAAAGCCATCTTCTCCTGGGACTACATTCCCTGGCGGAGACATACATCGTCGTCTATACAGCTCCATGTTGGATTGATTAAATAAAGTTACTTTGACAAAAAATTGAATCAACATTGTGTTTTCTGTAACAGATTACTAATCTCAAGTGGGTTGAGGGTTATATATTGACTCAAACAAAATCACCAGTATTTTCCTTTAAAGTCAGTTATACGTGTGATAATACACAGTGTGACGTGCACTCTTTGTCTGAACCTCCTTTATTTGCTTCTACTTCAGTTAGGCATTTCTTTTGTTTCTTTTCGTTTAGGGAAGATAATTGCAAATAACTTCCTTATTGCATCTCAAAATTTCAAACGCAAGAAAAGGAAGCAGGAAGATGAAGAAATCCTTGTGGTGTCACATCAAATCTGTACTTCCTAAATATCAGGGAATAAATAAGGGCGATGATTCACTGTCACACTCATTACTCACTATGCTAATATGAAACATAAGGAAACTGCTGGAAATACAGTTTCAGCTTTGTTTGCCACCCAACACACCCAGAAAGTTGTGGATGAAAAATGAGATTGGAGCAAACATTTCAAATCACAACAAACCACAAAACAAGTACCGCACGTCCCCTCTTCCTCCCTGTCAGGCTTTTTGCTGGGCGTGCCGCAAACGTCCAGCTGCTGCATATTGAGCGAGTGAATAATAACATAAATAGTGTTTGAGGAGGGTTACAGTGAGCGTTAGTCATTCATGAATCATGAATATGAGGGAAAAGGTTTGCTGTTTGCCCTGAGTTTTATCCCTTTTATGGCTCACCATCAGCGCAGTTAACCAAAACCATGCCCAGCTCCTGGACCGGACCCGGGCCTGTTCTGACTCATAGCGTGTCTTAGTCAGCGCTCATAGGAGGATTTTTCGAGAGTGGGGAGTTGGTTAATTTCAGCGAGTTGGACCAAGCAGGTGATTATGGGTTTCAGCATGAAAGCTGGAACATATACAAGCCAGGAAACACATACTGTCAGAACGTTATCAGCTCATTTAGTACGGTCAGACTAGCAGTCGTAGTGTTATGCTATAGTTTCCGTGACGTAACGAATGCTAGGGATGCCTCCAGCTGAGATTATGAGTCAAAGCAAATGTCATCACAGGCTTACATTTAAGCCAATGGGCAAAATTTAAAAAAAAAATCATGCGAACAACACAGAGTCTCACTAAGTAAGCACTGTGATAATTGAAGCTCAGTCATAAAGCTTTTTGTTGTTAGGTGTGTCACAGGCCAATGAAGATCGGCATGTTAATGATCTGCTTCATGTTTAAGATCTGGTGTTACAGTGAAACTGACATGCTAAAGGACTATTCCACCCATTTTGCATGTTTGAACCTAATATATTCAATTTTCATACATGTTACGTTACTAACAATCATTTCCCAAAGGATAAAACCGTATTTCAGCTTTCCTGATATTTTGCAAAATCTCTTAATCTTTCAAAATCAAATATTGAAGCAATACAACCACCTTAAAAATCCATGTTTCACCTGCTAATACTTATGCAACCTTATGAAGTCACAGTCATTAAAATTTTTCGATAAACGCAGGTCTTCTTTTGGGACTATATTCCCCAGTGGAGACATACATTCACTCCATGCTTTTTATTGCGCTTAAACACTAAAATTATGAAACTTCGAAAAACCTGAATATACGTGTTGTTCACAATGATTGATTACCTATCCCAAGAACGTTTCAAGTATCAACATCATTTTAATAGCGTATCAGAATGAACTGAACTGGTGGTCTGGAAGATAGGAAAAACATTTTTAATTCACTGTTCCAGTAGTATGCTTTGGGAAATGATTGTCAGTAATGTTACATGTATGAAAATTGAATATATTAGGTTCAAACATGCAAAATGTGTGGCATGGTCCTTTAAATTAGCAAAGGAAATATAAATGCTGCTTTAGAGCTCCACATTGTTAGAGATTGACACTAAAATAAGCAAAAGATCTACAATTACTCTGTAGTGTGTACTTGCTCTATAAGCCCCGCCTACTTCCTAGCCTGGTCTGATTGGTTTGCCATGACATTGCAGATGCTGGTCAATGCTCACTAGATATCCTTCTTGTACTTTGTGGGTGTATCTAAGCAGGTGTGTATGTGGGTAAAGTCAAATGTGTTATATGATGATGTAAACTTGTTAAAGAAGTAAAGGACTAATCCGCAATTAAGCTTTCATGGGGAGTTCAGGAGCTAGATATGGGTTTGTTTTACTAGATGTATTTCTATAGGTATCAACTTTGACAATGTTCGCAACACAAACTCCCTACTGTGTTCTACTATAATACCTCTACCTCTACATACACTTTAATCCATTGATTCAGTGTTTTACCTAAACTGAGGTTACTGGATGACATTTAAGAGAAAAATCGGGTGGGTAAATAATAAAAGAAAAAAACTCATTTACTTTAGTCTGCGCCTCCTCTTTCTGGACTTCTCATTTCCCCTGCATCTGTCCCAACCTCCTGCCCTGTAGGCAGGAAGCAGGAAGACTTTCACCTTATCCCCTATTGATCTCTCCTCTTGAGCGGTGTCATTTATTTGCAGGGTGATATAAGTGGGACTGATTAGAACAAGGGGCCTGATTGATTTGCACACACATTCCCTGCGACAACCAGGAGGAAATCAGACATGGTGGGGGGGAGAACATTCATCTGAGGTTTGTCCAGCTCGCTCATGCCAGAAAACATTATGCTATGTGTGTATGTGTGTGTGTGTGCACGCAAGCTTTGATACGTGTGTGTGTGTGAGTGACTGCAGGATATGCCAGTGCTTTAAATCAGTCTGAAAGATTTTGAGGGGGAAAAAAGCAAACAAATGCAATTTGCATTCCAATTTGTTTACAAAGCAACCTTACACGCCATCAAATGATAAGATAAATGATGGTGTGCAGCTTTTTGTAAACCACTCCTGAGATTCTAACTCCTCTGATTGATTCGAGGCGGACACTGACCCTGGCACTAAAGCACCATTATAAACATCTCCAATGTCCTTGTTTGTGCATTATGTCTCACTGAGTAACTCTAATAAGCATCTTTCACTTCTGTTAGTGGGATGAACAGAGTGAGATGTTCCCTCCAATCTCAGGAATGATTAAAAGAACGAGGCAGGATAAAGAGCTTAAACGTTCTCCACTCCTTCAGCAATGAATCTCTCTCTTCTGTCTAGCTTTACACAGGGTTGATCTGAAAGAGAGAAAGTGCTTCTTTTAAATTCTCGGGAAAACATAGCTTCTGATGTTTCATCCCAATACATTTTGACAGAAATTCATTAGATTTCTGATGATTTGAAGTCCTTTTCAAGCTTTTGTTAATTTAACTGAGTTCAACTGAGAGTTAAAACCCATTCGTACTAACGATGTGGCCATGAGACTGAATATCGTCGAGACCCAGACACATGCCCCCAATTTCCTTAAAAGCAAGCCATGTTCTTGTAAACAACTCCTCTGGCTGAACATGACAAGTCTCCTCTCTTTGTTCAAAAGGAATCTACTTTGCATTACGGCTTCCTTAATGAAAAAGAAGCAGGATGGGAAACATCAGGGAAAATTTCACAAGAAGCTTCTTTTCTAATGTCTGTGGAAGCCGGGGGCTCTAAAAATTTCTCCTAAAACTCTCTCAGCCTGTCTGCTCGATTCCTCCCACAATAACATAGTTAACCACCTCTTTCCCTACTCGCATCGCTCATCCCCAGACAAACCTTCTCTGTAAATGCCACAGTGATATTTTCACATCACAAATCTTCCCTTCCACTATCTCCAGTGCAGCTACGGTTTGACCCCGTCTGCTGATGAGCAGACTGGCCTTGTGGGGGAACCGGCTTGTCTTCCGACGCTATCGTCGCTAAATATCTGCTAATAAGCAGCAGCTCTTAAGCCGCAGCCTGTTTCCATTCCAGCAGGGCAAAGCCTGAGTAGTTGAAATTGCTGCAAATTATCTAGCTAGCCTTTTGTGTTTGCCCTGACAGAGCTGAGATCTTTTTTTTTTTTTTTTAACAAATTTAATGCCACAGTAGGCAACAATTCATAGTGGTGGTTCTAAATGGCATCCACAGCTGAAGATGCATAATTTTCGATAATCAACATGACATCAGTAAATTGCACAAGACATGACAGATCAGACAGAAATGACTGGTCTGTGGTTTCTACCAAAGATACCATTGACAAAATTGAGGAGTAGAACTAATCTGGATGCATCCAGCTCTCCCTGAACAGAGCCTTGACTTCTCTCTCTTTTGGATTTTTCTATTACATTTTGATTAATAACTTTATTTTAGATTTCCCAGAAGTGACCATGCCACCACCAGAATGTCATTTAGGTAACCTGGACAGATGTAAAGGATCTCTATTAGTGAGAAATTGGACATTCTTTACTGTCTCAGTGCGTCTTTGTGATTAAGTCTGATTGGATGGATGAATATTACTTTTTTTTGACATGGAAATGCATAGTTTTGTTTTTTTTTAATTGATCACCTCAATGTACGTCTGGGGGAATTGGGTAGAAGATTGTGTGCATCAATCAAAATCATTCTAATTGCAAAGCACATTAAATGTACGTTGGAATTTGTCTTCATGACATTTTGTATTGTCAACTTCTTCTTCAGTGGCAAAGTACTTTTCCCACACAGAATATTCCAAGGGCAACTACACTTTAGAATGTATGAAAAGTATTTGTTTACGGAATGGCACGCTTCTCTCCTGTTTGCAGCAAATCAAGTTGAGGCGGGTTTATTTATAGAGACCTTCATTACAAGCCTGTCTCCAAGCACTTTACACTGAATGAGTACATAATCAACAGTCTGATGCAGCAGGCGAAAAAATCAACAATATAAACCCATGGATTTGTTGGACCACAGCATAAATGTGTAATTTATAATCTAAATTAAGTTGGTAGACAGGTGGCTGGATGTAGAATCATTACACTGAAAGGATCAGGAGCAAAAGGGCTGGTTAACAGGCTTAAGTCGTTTTAGGTTGGCTGAGATAAAACTCAGGCCTATCACCAGAATGAACTGAAACCAATGGCAATCTGGGAGGTAGGAAGAATAATTCTAATATTTACCACTCCAGTAATATACTGTATTTTGGGAAAAGGTTTTCAGAAACGTAACATTTAAGCAGGTTGGACATATTGGATTCAAACATGCACGATCACCGGTATGGTCCTTTAAAAACTGACTGATCAGCCATACACCAGTATGAAAAAAATCACCAATAACTTTGTTGATGAAATTAGACAATGTCTTGATGAGAAATTGATACCAAATGCTAAGTTTTTGTTGTGAAAATGATGCAACTGAAGCGCAGTATGTTTACGTGCATGTTAAAACCTGGATTTTACTCAGATTAAGGCAATTAATCTTTTGTTTTTAAATGATATGTAAACATACAAATCGGCATAAATCTGCACATGCTTACTTATAGTAACAAACCTAGGTTTGCGATTATAAATGTACTCAGGCGTGTAAACGATATAATCAAAGTAAGCCACCTCCTCGTGCACGACCTCACCCGACAGCCTCTCCTCATACTCCAATTGTGCAACATGCAAATCGTAACAACTGTAGACATCACTTTCTCTAATTTCCATATTCTTCACGGTACCTGTGAGGTGAGAATGTGAGCAAGGAGCCACATCTCTCCCACTCCAGATAAGTTGCGGGTAAAGTCGTTCCAAATTGAAATCTGAATTTTGGAGCGGAAAGTGCTTTCGTTGAGGTGAATACGTGGTCTTTAAAGGTCTTCAGCCACGACCTTGACACAGGTAACCGCATCCAACCTGGTTAAAGATGACTGATGACTTAAAGATGCTGATAAACCTTGATGCCAGCAGATCAGAGCCGTTAATGTGTATTTGTGCACTGTAAATAAATGTGGATGCTCAGCAGCATCCACCAAATAATGAAAACTAGACAGTATCAGTAAATTTGCTGCGTTCTGACCAAATTCAAGGTCTGGGTGTATTGGAACAATCAGTCCTCATTCTGCCTCTCTCACCATAACAAAAGCACTTAGTCCGCGTCTTCTCTCTGCAATTGATCTTGAATGTCCTTCTCTCTATGGAGGCTTGAGTTTGTCCCTTGGTCCTTAATGCTCGTCTCTCTACCTCTCAACCTCTCTTCCTACCTCTGTCTGTCTCTGCCTTCCTCGCTCTTCCCCCTCTCTGCGTGCATATTAACGAAATGCCGCCTCGTTCCTTCCCTCCTCAAAGTCGTTTATCCTAATGTGGGAGGAAGTTGCGGCTTTACCGGCCTCCTCATGACTTATTCAGGATAATGTGCGACAGTGACGCTCTAATGGCTTCCTGTTGCAGAGCCACTAACAAATGGCAGGCCTGTAGTGTCCACCGGCATCTGATTAATAAGCGGTGTCAATCGATGGAGGTGGCCTAACCCCTGCAGTGATCTGTGGGGAGGACAACGTACGGACAGGGTGTACATTAGAGACCATATGCTCGACCAGAATGTTATCTGTATACGTATATTTGTGTGTCTTAGACATTTAACTAGACTCCTGATGAATGAATAGGTAGGATTTATGTGTCTTGGACAAGGACAGGTTTGCAGGTTTGTGTTTTTTGGAGTCAATCTGTATCATCCGGCGACAGAAAATGACTCTCAGCATACATTTCTATATTCATTCCTTGATGAATTCTTGCACTTTTATTTGTGAAAACCACGTTCAGATTTGGATTCGCAACGACCCCTGTTTTTTAAAATCTTTCTGCTGAGCTGTTTTTTTTTTTTTTCTGTTTCCTTGGCATGCTGTTTCCTCTTAACCGTATTGACCCTGCGGAAAGCAAAACACACACAAGTCCGACAACCTGGTGGTCAGCCAAGACACAGAAAGCACATCAATAAAACTACACAGGCAATACACAGAGGGGACAGGGTGCATCCCAGAGCGTTCCGCTTTTTTTTTTTTTTAAATGGCCCCTTTTCCTTTCCTAGTAAACTCCCAAACGATGACAAGCCAATTAACCTGCATCATTAGTTTGAAAGAAAACTGTTTGAAATGAAACCGCACACCAGAACTTTATGGAAGTTTTGCATTATTGACCTAATGTCAGGGCCGGAAGCAGTGGTTGTCATTGGGGAGTCGACGCAGGCTAGAGCGAATTACTGTAATGGCTATCCATGCCATCTGAAAATCAGCTATCATTGTTAACCACTAATGGGCTGCAACATACTGTTAGTGTGCTTGCTAATGCATTACAGATTAGCTGGATTTGGTTTCCTCCTCTTCATCTGCTTTAGAGGAAACAGATTTGAGGGGCATTATTTATGGATAATGCAAAAAAAAAAAAAAAAAAAAAGGAGATTTCAACTTCAGCTAGAAAAGAAAGAGTTACGCAATCCTTCATGGATCTTTAATATCACGAGTTTCATCATCCAGTTTTTGCTCTGATGATATTTTTATTGAATGTATCTTTTACAGTTAATAAATAATTGACCACTAAAGTTTAAAACTCTTTTTGTGGTTCTTTACTTAAATTGTTCAAGACCAACTTTACCACCGCAGAACCAAAACTGGATTAATAACTGCTGCAGTTTTTCACATTCTGAAGGATTTTGAAACTAGCAATAAAAAACATCTTCCTCCATACCTGACATCTATTATTGACTATGAGAGAAGATTTTCTCATATCTCATCACCCATAAAAATGTTCAGTATAATGCTGAATTTAATAGAACACTTTTCGCCTGTGAAACTTAATAGGATCTTGTACTTTTTTAATCATGTAATACCACATCGTGCTGTGGTGGAAACCACTGAATTTAGATCACTAGGGATGTTATTATTAACGTCATATCCATTTTAAATGTCACTGTTGATGACCCATATCTCAAAGTTTCTTCAAATTCTTCAATCTTTTTTTCCGCAGACATGTATGCCCTCAATGGGGGAGCTGAGGCGGGATTCAGCTCTTCATTAGAAATGTGCTACACGTGCCTCACTAAAGCCATATGTAAGCAAAAAAAAGAAAGCTAATTGAGAGCATGCTGCTTTGCCGTGGCATTACTCCCTGCGTCTGTGCCACCAGCATGCCTCATTACCTTCAAACAGCATTTTCAAACAGCTTTTTGGGAGGGTGCCAACATTTTTTTACTTGGAATTTTTCGAAACAATTTGGTTTTTGCTGTCTTTATTTTTGCGATTCTGGTATTGAATAATTAACGACACTCTCTCTCTCTCTGCTTTGCCTCACCAGGCAGAGCACATAATTCGCCACCGCCTCCTTTGGTTGACTGTCAATGATGTAGAAACAGACAATAAATATAAAGATATCATCCTACAGAGACATAATGTTCAGGAAGGATAAGGACCTCAGGTAATTACCAATAAAGGGCAAGTCATTATCCCCAAGTGGTCACAAGTATAAGAAACAACATATTGCGTGTCATTGACTGGATTAATCAATTTTACAACTTCTTGCTTGTTTTTTATGTGGCTTTGTAGGTTGGACATTTTAACATCCCCGAGCTGCAAGAAAGAGAAAGGAATTCAGCACATTCTTCTGACACATAAAGCGGCGGGGGTTNCCCCGAGCTGCAAGAAAGAGAAAGGAATTCAGCACATTCTTCTGACACATAAAGCGGCGGGGGTTATGCCTCTCGAAGGAGTTTAAAATGAACAGTGAGCCTGCTGCCTCTGAAAAACAGAGTTCAATTTAAAGACAAACGTGCTCAACCAGACGTAACTCAATTTGCTTAAATATCCTCTGACATTGCAGCAATATCAGCAAGCTCAGGCCCCCAAGTTATTTTCTCTGCTCTCAAGTAGAGATGCAATTATAGATGCTCTGTTATATGTAGAGGATGTATTTGTTTCCATGCATGCATGCACATTCGCAACGGTGGACACACTGTATCTGTGGGTTTGTGTGCGCTGAACCTGAGCGCTCGTCCCTCCGCCCGATGGCAGATAGCTGCCCCGCAGGCAGGGTTCATCTGGCCAACCTACAACCCTTCACCTTTCCCACCTCCCCGTAAAAATCTTAGCGACGTGACACGTTTTATTTTAAGCACGGACTTCAAACAAAGCCAGGAATGTCAATTTTTTTAAATATGTTAGCTTGTCTAGCTAGTCTTCATACTCGAAGTCCGGCCCAGGGGCCACATCTGGCCCTCCATCGCCATAATGGTGGTGTCCCCACCCAAAAAAAAAGTCATTTAAATCCCAAATGAAATTTGAGTAAAAAAATACTATTTAAGAAATTTATGAAATTAGGAAAAAAAAAGTTTTACTTGTGAATTAATACAATATTTTCATAAAGTTGGAGAACACAGCATGATGGGAAATGATTATGCAACTGTTTTGGACACACATTTGTCATCTCTACCCCACAGGCTTTACCCACGAAAACAAGCTAGTGATGCCAGGCAAATCTTGTCCGACCGTTAGCAAACAAAACTAAGTACTTCTAGCAAAAAAGAGAAAAGTTGATTGTGAAAACAGCTGTTCAATGCAAAATGGACTGAGGACAACACATTTATATTAGCATCTTGTGCTAATCCTAAACCACTGCGTTTAATCTGTCAAAAACAGTGGCGGTTTGCTAACATCAAGTGCCACTATAAGACAAAATATGCTAACTTTACTTCGATTTTTTCTCCCGGTAGCACGACAAAAACAGAAAAAAATCTTTGTTCTCAAATTTTTGCAAGAGCAAGATTTTATAGCCCGTGTTGCTTCTTATGTGACATTAATATTAATCTAAACAAATTATGAGCATCCCTGTCCTACAGGGCATAATCCAAATTTTCCACTTTCAGGTAAACATTTTATGTCGATTCACATTCATTGTATTTCCAGTATATTTTATCCAGAATAAAGAACAGAGTTCATCTTCCATGACTGCCAAGGTAGACAGTTTGCAATCCAGGAAGACACGACACGAACCACAATAACATTCGAGCGAAGAAAGCTTTTGTTCCATAACCTTACCGTGCACGTCTCTCGGGGAGTCTCTCTTTGCGGAATAGTTTTCCAATCATGAAACATATTTTCCCTGTTGTGGTGTTGAGTGTGTGTATGAAGGTCTAAGCCGTAAATTCAATGAGGTGTGGATGACCAGCCCCAAATGACACTATGAACTATGAATTTGGCCCATTATGTGAGTTTGGAAAGAGGAGCAGAGTGACTATCATGAGGATGGAGCGCACAAAGCAGTTTAAAGGACCATAACATCAATTTTGCACGTTTTAGCTCAATACTATCTGCAAATACTGAATGCAACCGTGGTTGTATTCAGTAGAAAAACTTAAAACCATGGTTTAGCCTGTTATTTTGCCAAATCCTCTAATCTTTCAAAAATCAAATGTTCAGGTGATACACCCACCTTAAAATTCAAGTTTTACCTGCTAACACTTTTGCATGATCTCAGAAGTAATCTCCTGGGACTTTATTACCGGGCAGAAACATTTTCTTCCAAATTTGATAGACACAGTGTTTGCTTTTATGGATTACTTATCTCAAGCATGTTTCAAGTCAATACAGTTGAGTTTTTTAACAGCATACTCAAATGAACTGAAACCAATGGCAGTCAGGAAGGTAGAAAAGAAAAAAAAAATTATTGCTCCAGCAGTATATTTTGGGAAATGATTGACAGTAATATATGTTTGCAGGCTGTATATACCGTTGGTATTGCCCTTTAAAGTAACCAGATCTTGTTATTAGTCACGACGGTTGAGCTAATGGGGAAACATGTACATTCCCTACATCTGGAAAGAACATGGATGTGCCACCCATACCGCTGTCATTATCCAACACACATGCACTTATCTCTTCTTCTCTGCATTCCTACTCCAGTGTTTGAGGGCAAACACGGTGACCTGGCCTGCAGTCGAGCGGCCGCCTCTGATGGGCTTCTATCTGATAAATCAGGGGTGTCTGTCTCTCTGTCCAGCAGAGATGAAGAGAGCTGCCTCTGCTCTCTCGGGGCCTAAATCAAAGTGGACCCCTCTCCGACCAGGCCTGAGGGGGTTGGGGGGGCTCGAGCAGCTTTCAGGTTCAAAGGCCTTTATGACCTCCAGAAGCTGACCACTGTCAACTCCAGTAGGGCCAAACGCCTTTGATTGTCTCCTTGTCCTCTTGTATCTACCAGTGGCCGCCCGCCACGGCTGACCCGTGCTAAAGGCTGTTAGCTTTGATAATCAAGCAGGGCAGAAGGGAAGCAAGAGGGAGAACACCTCCATGTGCTGTATTGTCACTATTTATCTACTGTATGTCTAGGCACATGAGAAATCAGTGTGGAACGCACCCTTTCTTTGATTAATGGTGTCTTTCAGCGTGACTGCGGCTATTGACGCCAAGAGCCCTCTTTATTTCAAGTGTCTTTGCGAGGTTTAACAAATTTCAATGAAACTTGCCTATGTAGCCACTTTTATTCTGAGTTTGACGGCAAATCCTAAGTAAATCAAGTTAATGGCAGAGGGCTGCAATGGCATCTGATTTTTCTCAGACAGTGTATCACATAACGGAGGCACACGGAATGTATTCTGAGGATGTTGGAGGAGGGCAACGCACCTCATTGGCTTTCCTGTGATGTCCTCGACCACTTTGAAGATGTCCTCCAGCTCCATTCACCTTTGAATTCTTATCACAGGCCAATAGATCAGTGGTGAAATATACCCTCAAAAGTTATGAATTCATGAATTTTACACAGGAATATCTTTCACCAGGTCCATATCACCAAGGGGAAAGTTTCCTTGCTCTGAGGAAAAGTTGCAGCCTGTAAAAAAATAAAAAAAAAAAAAAAAAAAAAAAAAAAAAGAAGATAACTGCATTGATATTCAACGTTAGCGCTCACATCATGTTGTCTGGAATTAACTTCATGTAAGGGAGGGTCCGTGCTTATTTCATATAAAGGTCCCCTTTTTATAAGCCTGATAAAGGTTCACATATGCAGCGTGGAATAAAAAAGATACGCCTCGCACTCTGTGTGAGCGTGTAAGTTCAGCGTCCGCTAAGTAAAAACAGATGCACTCGCCACACGCGATCCACGTGAGCGTCATTACGGTCTTCTGCCACAAATGAGGATTTGTTATTATAAAACGACAAGGTGTGTATGTGTGTGTGTGTGTGTGTGTATCTATGCAAATGTTCAGACACGTGTTTGCGTGGGTGTCGGCCCGCACGTGCAACACGGCGCTGCCTGTTTGCGGGTCTGTCTTATAATAGTTCCAGAGATGCGTAATAACGCTGTGGTGAGTCATACCCTCTCAAGTCTACACTTGCAAACAATCACAGGCGAGAAAGTGTGTATGCTGGCACAGAGACATGCTTGCACAAACACACAGGCACACACACACGGCCCTTACGCATACCATCTGAAAGTTGCGGATAAACAGCTGTGATTTACTTATCTTTTCCATTTCTTCTCACACCAGAGTGCCAGATTGCTGCAGACTCACTCATCCCTCCTGTTCACACTTCATACTTTCTGAAGCCGTTGGAGGGTGTTGTCGCTCGGTGCAGCTTGGCACGGCGCAGGTGAGCGGTGAGCAATGCTCCCAGGACATTTGCCTGGGATAATGGAATAAACAGCCTTGATTTACATCCCTGTTATTCAACTGTGGAGGTGGGNCGTCGGTCAGAACGGCCTCTGGTCTCCCCCAGAGCAGCCGGCTGCTCACGTTGCCCCGAGCCAATTGTCCCAGAGGTTGAATGGAACAGGGAAGCAGCTGGAAGTGTGAGAACACACACTGTATTTACAATAGGAAAACACACACTCACACGAACGTGCACACACACTATGACATCCTCTTCTCTTATCAGGCCGCATCTGTTTCCTGGTGCTTGCTCTGGCTGATGAATTCCATTGAGCTACACAGAAGGAACACGGCTAATGTTTAGCCAAAAAACTATTAATAAATGCTCATCTTCCCCGAGTGAGTCATGGAGAAACTCGGGTTTACTCATTTATCTCTCCTCACTCCAACAACTATAAACACTTAAAGGATGTTCATTGTGTCCTCGACAGCCACCTCTGTCCACAGTAACAATCGCTGGGCCATTGTTGATATGCTAACGTGTGTGTGGATATTAGATATGGGCAACATGTGTTCACCAGCTTCGACTACATGTTGGATTTGTTTGGAATTTGACCTTCTGACAAGTGCAGCGCAGTTTAACATGCTGTTTTTCCAAGTAAAGGCAGAGTTTCTTTTTTTAAGATTCAGTGCATTTGCTATACATCTGATTATTTTTTTCTATTTGACTGAGTTACCTATTTTCTAATCCCAAAGACAGTCGAGAGGGAGTTTTTTTGATGTGCCAAGCCAGAGTCTACACAGCAGTAATACTGAGTTCATATTAAGCAAATTTCTTTAAGGAGGTAGCTCAAAATTTCACCTGTTTCAAGCAAACTCCACACAGAAAGGACCAAGTCGGATTCAAACAACAGCCACCGTGCTGCCCTGCTAACTGGTCACGTTGCCTCTAATTGGCCTTTGAAAGTAAAATACCTCTGCAAAGCCTGATACGATGACCAAGGAGTAAAGATACAAGTTTGAGGCAACATGGAGACAATCATTACATTAAACTTTGATTATGTCTAGATGAGGCCAAAAAATCTTTTTTGTTTTCAAATGTCACGTCAACACCATAATTAGATTGAAATAGGCATAGATTGGCATGTGTACTCTGAGTTACAAACCCAGATTATGTGACTGTGCATGCATGCAAAGGCATGTAAACATAATATAATAAACAAACATGTAGACATGTAAACATAATAATCAGATGATAATCAGAATAATCCACCACCGCACCTAGCAGAATCTCCTCACACTCTGATTACACATGCGTCACGTATAGTACCTCCAGAAACTTCTCAGACCCTTTTGCTTTTTGCACATTTTATTGTGTTGTAGATTTAATTTTAAATGGGTAAAATTGCCATTTTTACCCCTCCATCTACACTCAATTCTTGTGCTGAGAGGTGAACTGTTGTCCCAGTCTGAGGTCGCTGCACTCTGGAGCAGGTTTTCTTCAAGGACCTCAAGCTTGTAGAGATGTACCCATGAAGACTCACAAAACTGCTGCCAAAGGGGCTTCTACAAAGTGCTGAATTAAGGGTCTGAATACTTATGGAAATGAAAGATTTCAGTTTTTAATTTTTAATAAATTTACAAAATTTTCTAACAACATGCTTTCACTTTGCCATTACGGGTTACTGAGTGTAGATTAATGGGCAAAAATGCCAATTTTATCCATTTAAAATTAAATCTACAATACAATAAAATATGCAAAAAGTGAAGGGATCTGAAAACTTTCTGGAGGCATTGTATATTCAGCGAACCACATTTGTATTAATCAGAGTACAGATAAATAATCAGAGTAAAGTGTGCATGCAATTGTCTGCTTGATGGCCATTCACAAAATAAATACGCTTCATAGATTTATTATAGATTTATTGCTGTCATTGGGACTCTAGTCTACATCAAAAACAGCGTCTTCTACAGTCTCTTTGGAGCTAAAACTTCTACATCTTTGTACAACTGTAACTATTCAGAAATTAGACCGCTTTCTAACACATCTGTTATTTTTTTTTTCAATTGATCTATTATAATGCTTTTTATATTTCTTTCTATTACACAGTACTTTTAAATTATTTTTGTGTATATAAACACTATCAAAGATATATAGACGAAAAAGCAAGGGAAACTATTTAAAATTCATTTTCACTCGCCAGCATTTATGGTGCAGCATGAAACGGTAAATGGAGAAATAAAAAGAGAGAGAGAAAGAGAGAGAGAGAGAGAGAGAGAGAGAGAGAGAGAGAGAGAGAGCAGCAGCAGCAGAGGGTAATAATTTGTGACATTGTGCTCTGAGCATTTTAAACACTATAACAGAGAGGCTGTGATGAAGCATCCAGTTTTGCACCCAGCGTAGATGCGCTGTGGGATGTAAATGAGACCTTGATTGCATTAGTAACCATTTTCTCCTCACATACAGATGTTGGTGAGCTGTAAACCCATACATCCCCCGTGAACTGGCCTGCTGGGGTTAAGTATAGTGAACCAAAGCAGCTGGAAGAGATTTACCTCCGCACACCTCCCTGCATCTTTTCACCGCTTCATCTTTCTGTCGCACACAATGGCATCCTCTACCTCCAGCTAAGGTCCAACGCAAAGGACAGTGCTACTTCTATTTCCGTAACCCAGCTGGACTTCTTTGATTGAATGTGTGTGTGTGTGTGTGTGTGTGTGTGTGTGTGTGTGTGTGTGTGTGAGTGTGTAAAATGCTGTCATGAGTCACTCTGCATACACAATGTGTGTGCAGTTCTGCTGGAACGTACAATGGGGAGGCCTTTGTTTTAGTCTGGGCCTTGTCTGCTGCCCACCCACCTACCTCACACACACACCCCTAAATGCACACACACACAAACACACACCAATCCTTGCCATCACCCCTACTGAAAGAGATGGCAGAGTGGTTATGAATGAAACAAGGCAGTGGGAGGAGGATAAACAGGCCGTGCACAATGACACTTAACAAAATGTCGAGTCAATTCAAACACATCTAAATCCTTCCTCCTGGGTTCCCCACTGATGCTCCATTATCCCTGCGCCACAGAAAATCCTCCTAAATGGAGAACCTCAGAAAGGCATTGGGGACATGAAACAAAATGTCTATTCATTGGCAGATCTGACTGAGGCCCCATTAAAACCCACTCAGGAAAAGTATTTGCATAAAGTGTTAAATCTGCCAAGGTTTTGTTTTTTACTTCGCCCAATTTTCTGCTGAGGGCCTCCGTTCTTTCCCCTCTCGCTGACCTCCTTGTAAAAAGCTTGTTTTGCCCTCTTCTTCTTCATCACTCAGTTTTCCCAGCGGCGGAGCGATGCTAACTGCCCCAATGAGTCAATCCTTAAGCAATCTAAGCAAATCTGGGTTCGTCTCTGAAGTGCCATCAAGAGGCCACTGAGCTTTTGCATTTCTGAGCGTGATCCAGTGGAGGCTGTTTGCTTCCCCTCCCATCTGTCTGCAGCAGCGTCGCGGAGGCAAGAAAGATCAATGCCCTGCTCATGCCAGTTCAAGCTAAGGAGAAGAGCTCTTCACAGCGATCTGTACTAGATTCAGGGCATTTTCAGACCTGTAGTCTGTTTGCTCTGGTCCGAATCAGAGACTAGATTATTAAAATGTTGCATTTACCTCATGGTTTGGTTTGGTTTCATGCAGGAAAACAATCCAATCAGACCAAAATATATCAACAAAACCCATGTGAAAACACGAGCTCTGTTAAATTGGTCATACATGATGGGTAACCAAATCAAAACAGGAAGAAGTTTACTATGCCAGAAAAACTAAATACCATAGAACAAAGAGTTTGGGATATTTTCCTCATCATAGTCATCATTTGCACCATAAACCAAGAAAACTATGACAACAGAAGCTGAATTTGATTTTAAGACAGCGTGTAGAAAACCATGTGTTATATATTGCTTCACATCATGTGAAGAAAACATGTTGCCTTCAGATGGCTGATCAGGAGAATGGAGCAACATACTGAGAACACACTTCAACATGTTCATCTGAACACACGTTCAGTAAATTTGATATGTTACGACTGCTCCACAGCATCTGCTTTAGTTAATCTGGCTCGTCAAAGGTGTGGTTTAACTGCAGTAAAGTTTGTTTTACGTTGATCCATTTAATCGTTTTAAGTAGGATATATCTGACAATGTCTAACATAAAACAAACTTCATCACAGTTGTAGAGAAATGTTAACACCACACAACCCTCTCCGTATTGATCCATCAATAGATCAATCGACTTCCTCTGCATTGGTTTGGAAGTAGAGCTTAAGGAGGAAATGCTCCAGGATCTGGAACAAATGCTCAAAACAAACTAGGTGTGAAAACACCCTCACAGTCCAACACAAAGCACAATAAATTCTTTGCAGGCCTACAAGTGTGTGTTTCACTTTATTTGTTTGTATCTCCGCCACGCTGCTGCTTTTGGCGGTTTCTGTCTCGCACAGAAAAAGCAAGTGATTCATTCCTGTGGATTTAATCTTACACTCAATGGACTGTTAGATGTCATTTCCAAGATGTTTGGTCCTTGAGCTATAGACCATTCAGGGCTAACACATTCTTTTCCTGTGGCTTCATGTTGGTGTAAATGAGTATATTTGCAGTCCATTAAATTGGACATCAGACTGCAGCACAGTTGTCACATATCACTGTAGGAACAATGGTTAATAATTCTGTCTATCCTGCCATGTGTTTCACCAGCAGCCACTTCAGACCAGGAACTGGATTCCAGTACTCAATCTGACCAAGCTATGGGTCTAATATGACAATTACACACTTGGAGCTGCCTGCTTGTCGAAAGCCCTCAGAGTTAATGATGAGAAATGGTGGTTAATCGCGTCCTTTTGCAGGGATCAGGGTGCGGCTCTGGGGAGCTGAAGTTTCACGGTAACCTGCCAGCGCAATTACCTGTCACGATTAGTGCAAGTGTTGTTCTGGACACTTCAGCAGAAAGGCTCGCAGCAAAGAGGTGGCTGCCAGGCGATGTAGCATTCAAACTAAAGCAGGTTTAGGTCAAATGCAGGAAGGTGAATTTTCTTTAAAATTATTCCTCTCATGTTACACACACTTAAAGCAATTTCTTTCACAACTTGAGAAATGAAGGCTTTTGAGGGGCATTCAGTCAAGAAGAAGTCGACAGGACATAATGTTGCAGAAATGTTCCAGATTCACATTTTGCGACTTTTAAACTTTCAGAAGACAGGCATCAATTCTCTTAAAGGATCATACCGGTGGTTTTGCATGTTTAAGCCCAATATATTCAACCTGCATATATTTTATGGTTTTTTGACAACCATTTCCAAAAACATAATGCAGGAGTGGTAAATATTATAACTGTTTTTCCTACCTTCCAGACTGCCATTGGTTTCAGTTCATTCAGTACAGTATTAAAATCAACTTGTGGAGACTTGAAACACACTTGATAAGTAATCTGTCACAGCGAACACAATGTCTATTAATGTTTTGTCAAAGTAACTTTATTTAACCCGTTCAACACGGAGCTACACGGAAGACAATGTATGTCTTCACCAGGGAAAACAGTCCCAGGAGAAGATGAGTTTTACCAAGAAATTTTTAAAAAACAACTGTGGCCTCCATATTCAGTTATACATGTTAGCAGGCGAAAAAGTAAATTTTAAAGTGAGTGTATCATCTGAACATTTCATTTTGAAAGATTAGGGGATTTGGCAAAATAACGGAAAAACTACAATACGATTTTATGTTTTGAGAAATATTTGTCAGTAATTTAATGTGTATGTGGGAAGTATTTATTGGTCTTAAACGTGCAAAATCACTGGGTTTATCCTCCGAGTGTTTCATCGATCAGGGTAATAGCTGCATATGCTACATATGTTTTATCCATATGGACGCCAGAGAAACACATGTTTGTGAATGCAGGCAGTTCACAGGATCAGCTGTCCTCCATGACCAACATCTGTCAGCCTGCCTATGCTGGAGGCTTATGTACAGCGTGTGTGTGTATGACTGGATTACCAAGACACACACATGCAGTGCACATGTAGCATAAAAATATCTAATGGCCATCCTTCTGTTGAATCTAAAGCAACCCCACAAAGATACTGTATAATTTTATATTAAAGCAAAGTGGCAGGAAGAAATTCATCTAAATTCGAGATTGTCTTGAACTCAGAAAACCCTCAATGTCTTCCTTAATCCCATTGTTGGAGCCATAACAGCTTTTATCCCAGTTAATTATTTCCAAATCTTAAACAAATACATAACGTACAGCCTTCAATTGGATTTCAATGTGCAAGTCAGGCCTCTTGAGGCTGAAACTGCTGCTGTTCTGTATCCATTTTTACTCGGGGTAATCAAATGACTGATAATGCTGGCTGTGTACTCTCAGAGATGAGGGGAAATGCAGCATCTTAGAAAGATAAGAAATCAGTTCCTGCTTTTTTTTTGATTGGATTACATCTGGGGAGGGTAATCCTTCATAGTGCTCTCTCTTGGAGTCCATAGAAACCCGAAAGTAAATGTGGAATAAGGAAAAAAAAAAAAAAAAAAAANAAAAAAAAAAAAAAAAAAAGAGAAAAGAGTGAGTATTGGAGAGGACTTGGAGATTTGAATCCCCAGACTAGCTGAGAAAAATCTAAGCAGGGAGAGTGAATTAAAAACTCCCATCTATCCCTCAGTGAATGCTGCTGCTGAAGTGCCCTTGAGCAAGGCACTTCTTATAGAGTTGCTCAGTAACCAGAAGAAGACTACACTTGTTCTTTGTCTTATTCTTGATTGATTCCAGTTGAGAAAATGGACACAGAAATAAATCTGTTTTGTAATAAAAAAGCAACAGATGAACACATCAGTAGTCTAAAAACAGATGAGCTAAATATATTAGATCATGTGACTCAGATGTTGCTCCACATGTTCTAAAAGGGACACAGTTTTTAGAGCTAATTTAAGAATTATTCGGGTTCAGAAATTTGCCTAATATGATGCTATATTTGGATTTAGTTTTTCATCAAGTTTTGTTATTGTTTAAAGCATTGCAAATGTTTCAAAAATATACCCTAAATAAAAATAAGGGCATGGAAATATACAGTATATAGTGTATATACCTCCTTCTTTGATTAATTAATTTAGTAGTGAAAAAACTACATTAGGTGAGAGAGGGAATCCGGTTTGATCCAGAATTATATTATCTATTAAAATCAACCAGGTCTGTTTCTTTAACGGCTAAAGCAGTATAATCGGTTAACCCAGACACAGGAGTCTGCTGCCCTGAGGTCTGAGGGATGGATGGGTTTGGAACAGCCGTCTAAAGGACTGATTGACCTTCTGGGACGAGAGTTTGACTTCTGGACATTTACTGTGACCACCAGACACCAGCAGAAGCAAAGACATTAGATGGTGCTGACAGATAGTCGCCTTTCTTGTCTCCTGTAAACAAAACAACAATCACTTTCTCTTTGTGCCCAAGAGGTGGGAACGATAACTGGAAGATTTATTTTAAGTTTTGTTTGCTTGTCACTGTCAGTAAGAAAACAAGCAATTTTAGAGTTATTCCAACATTCCGAATAAAAACAAATCAGCACATTTGCTACTTAATCTGACTTCGTTGTGTTTTTTTTCCCGTGAAGTGTAGTCTCTCTGATGAAGAGACAAACACTTGCCAGAGATGCGGATCTTTTCAGTAGAGGTCCTTAGATAATAGGTTAGATTTGCAAAGACGGAAAAGTTGTTTACATTCTTTGAGCTCTTGCCACAAAGCAAAAAGCTGCCTGAGGTGAAATGAGTCACTGCCTCCCCTTCAGGGTCACGTCAGGTACTCCCGTGTTTTGAGCTCTTTGGTATGCAACCTGTACAAACTCGCCCAATTCCTCTCTTAGCACAGACATAAAATTAATAGAAGCTCATATTTTTCAAAAGCGCGCCCACGATTACCCGACAAGACAAACATTTAAGCCCGGTGCAATACCAAAGTGAACAAATTACCAGGAGTCTCATCCTATCAGCCGCTAAATGAGATGATATTGAATTAGATTATGCTTGAAAATGAGGTGTTCGCACCAACTGAAAGTAATCAAGGTGGTTGAATCAAAGGATAATGAAACCCTCTAGAGCCGGTCCAGGCCTGCAGAGGGCTTTTTGACTAATAATGGTTGTTTGTCAAGTGATTAATGATGAAACCAGTGGATGACTTACTGTAAAGAGGTTAATGGCTTAATAACACTGAGGTTTGAAAGGTCTATTGACCAAATGTTTACATACTGTATGTCATAGACTGTAGCTGCTACTACTGTAGAAACTAATGCCTGCAACTAATCCAATTTTCTGTATGGATTTTTTTTTTTCCAAGGTCAGATGACAAGGATGCAGTAATGCAAGTTAACCTGAGCAATCAAACTCACCACAGCAGGTAAGCGAGTGAATAAATAGTGTCAAATATCCTGTTGGTCAAAGTGTTACGCTTCATGCCACATTATGTGAAATAAGTCGTGGCAGCTATTAGTAATGCTGTGTTTTTCTGTTCTTAAAGAGACAGTTCAAGTTTCAAAGTTTTATTTGTCACGTGCAGCCATACAAATATAACAACAGTGAAATGCTTTTTCTGGTAGGTGCTTCTTAAGTATAAAAATATATATGATATATGTTCACCCAGTAGTACAATACTACCGCTCAAAAGTTTAGAATCACTTGTCATTTAAGTAGTTCTATTTATTTTATTCAATAATAGTGTGCTTTTTTTTTAATTATATGAAAAATAAACACAGAAGTGTATTTTAAGATGTTTTACTTAGTATTTCAAATATTTTTGGGGAAAAAAAGTGTTTAAATGATGAATAACACTATTTGTGATTTATCAAAGTATCTGTGAGATTTAAGCTCTGCTTTGTAAATATTAAACACTGAGTTTCTAGAGCATCAGGGAATAATCTAGAATTTCCTAATAATCCCTGGAACCACATACAGCTTCTCNTTTCTAGAGCATCAGGGAATAATCTAGAATTTCCTAATAATCCCTGGAACCACATACAGCTTCTCTGCATGAATTTGGAATCATCTACAATTAATGTCATGATTCTGGACAATTGCAAAATGTCTTCATTTTTTTTTACAGCTTCTTGCAAATTAGTTTAAACCTGTAGGTGCAAAATACTAACAGATAGTAGAATCATTTTATACATACATATGAACCAAAAAAAAAAAAAAAANAAAAAAAAAAAAAAACACTCATTTTACATTTCTGCTAATATTGATTCTATGTGAAAATCACTATAGTGACTCCAAACTTTTGGGCGGTAGCGTACATTTGGATAGTAGATAATTCATAAAAACACATGTTAACGACACAGCCCCATACTAATGATACCGCACCATGCTAATAATACAGCAACATGCTAACAACACAACACCATGCTAACGAAACAGCGCCATGCTAACTTCACAGCACCAAGCTAACAACAGAGTGCCATGCTAACAACACGGCGCATGCTAACAACACAGCACATGCTAATGACACAGTGCCATGCTAAATCAGTGTCACAGTAACTGAAACTTATTCATAAAGCTTCTGTTGCATTAATTGATGTATTCTTGTAAGGTGTGTCCAAGTTAAAAAAAAAAAAGGCATGTTGNAAAAAAAAAAAAAAAAGGTTATAAAGGAGGCGGCTTCCAGACTGACGCGGGAATCCAGTTTAATCAACTAGGTGGGCATATATAAATTATACCAAATTAACATGACTAACACAAGTGCAAAATGCAATTTAACATCTGAGAAAACAGAAGCTATTGCAGAAGTTGTCGCTCACCCCAACACAAGGTTATGAGAAGAAAAATCTGATTTGAAAATGCAACACAAACACCTCTTCCTTTCTAAAGATACTGACAGAATGGATTATCCAAGGACCCTGTTGTGAACTGATTTATTGAGAACTACTCTACCAAAGTACACCTGTCACCACATAAAAGGGAGAAGTGTTTACAACAAGGTTTATGGATCTGGAAAGAAGATATGCTGTTGATTTTTTTTTTTTTTCACTGAATTTTTGGCTCTGTGATCACTGCAAATTTCATTGCGCCCCACTGTACTACAGTGATTTACAGCTGGTATCTAGCCCTCCACAAATAACCACAAAACTATGTGTGTGGACAAAAAACACAGAGAAAGAGGATAACTGTTATTCTTTGGCGTGTTCAAATAATGTCCACTTGTCTAGCAACAGAGTGTTGATGCTTAAAGGACCATACCGGAGATTGTGCACATTTGAGCCCAATATATACAACTTGCATACTGTAAACCAATATCCAAAACATTAAACCATATTTTATCATGGTTTAATGTTTTGTCTGCCATTTTTTTCAAATCCTCTTTCAAAATTAAATGTTCAGGTGATACACTCAACTTAAAATTCAATGTTCTGCCTTCTAACACTTATGCAGGATTGTAGAAGGCACGGCCATTTTAATTTCTCAGTAAAAGCCGTATTCTCCTGGGACTATTTTCCATACATTGTCTTCTGTGCAGCTCCATGTAGGATCGGTTAAATAAAGCCTAAAAAAACAAAAACCTAACAGACATCGTGTTTGCTGTGATGAATCTCAAGCTTATTTCAAGTCTCTACAAGTTGATTTTAATAGCGTACTGGAATGAACTGAAACCAATGGCAGTCTAGAAAGTTGGAAATAAAATCAAAAATGTATCGCTCCAGCAGTATATTTTGGGAAATGGTAGTTGGTAATGCATATGCTGGTTGTATATATCACTGGTATTGTCCTTTAAAGTAACCAGATCTCATTATTAGTCACTACTTTACCGCTAAAGATATATTTTGAGAAATGGTTGTCTGCAACGTGTATGTGGATTGTATATACTGGGCTCAAACATGCATGATTGCTGGTATGTTCCCTTAAAAAAAAAAAAGGCCCAAAGGCCACATGGTNGCTGGTATGTTCCCTTAAAAAAAAAAAAAGGCCCAAAGGCCACATGGTGTAATCATATTTACTTTTTGCTGGAATCCTCCTACAAGTCCGTAAATCAGAGAACAGATGGAATTCAGGAGTTCAGTACTGTTACTGTTGCATAAGACCAACTCCCTGCAAAGATAAATGCGCAATAAACACGGCAGAGAGAAAGAGTTGGCAGTGTGACTAAAGTATGGCCCATTGACCGATAGCATCTCTTTCTAAGAGCGCTCAAAGAGGCAGCTGCTTTATGTCTGCTCTGCCATCAAATACGGCATTCTGTCCTGCAAGGGAAGAGCATAAATCAAGCCCTGCAGCCCGCCGTGCTAACTCATCCTGGCCTTGCTGCAAGTGGCATTCCAGCAAAAACCACGTAGCAGAAAAAAAAAAAAAAAAATNAAAAAAAAAAAAAAAAATCTCCCTTATAGTCATATTTACCACTTCAACTTCAACATCTCATTTGTTCTTTTCTCCATTTTGGCCTTTTTTTGTTTTGTTTTGTTTTGTTTTTTTGCAATGTCTGCCGCAACCATTTCAGCCATCTCAGGAATTTACTCCAAATGATTGTTTTGCTTTTTCTTGTCTCATGTGTGCGGGCATGTGTGTTTGTGTGGGTGTGTATATATGCATGGCTCCAGGCTAAGGAGTAGTGAGGGAGTTCCCCCACATCTGTTCACCATAAGAGCTTGTTGACAGCAGCTCTCCTCTCTCTCCAGTTCCCAGTTCATCCCCTTCTTTGGATTCTGTTGTTGCTGCTCCTCATTTAAGATTAAGTAGAACACACTGTCAGGTTTGGTGTTTAGGGGCCTGCATGGCTGCCTATCCAAAATGAGGTCAGCTTCATATTCTTCAATAAGGCCTGTATATGGTGCTGCACCTTTGGGAAAATGGGAAAACTGTGATTTTTTTTTTTTTTAAACCATGTTCAACATTCCCTGATTCCATGGTTTTCATCTCAGCATGAATTATTCTCTATTAGAGGGAGAACGCGTGGCGCAGATTAATCCTCATTTTGATCCGATAAAAACAAAGTTATATTGGCTCCAAGCAAAATATTTAATGGAATAGACTGAAAAATATGATTAATTTCACCAGCAGAGCAGGATGTGTTGTTTGTGTGTATGTGTGTGGAGGTGCATACCAGACATGGAAGGATTATAGGACACTAAGTAGTTATCTGAAGTTAAGGCGAGTGTTTCTGCTGGAGGATTGAAAGCCACCCAAGCCTGTAATTGGGAAAAGGGCCATTTGGACCATCAGAGTTGTCCATTTGTTTTTAAAAGGGAAAAACCGATCGATGGGTAGCATTAAGCAGATCTGTGTGAGATCTAAATGGTTCCATAGGCTGCAATCACTACTTCCTGCTGCAAAGATACAGGCCTTTAATGATTGGACAAGACCCAGAGATAGAAACAAAGCTGTAAAACCAGCCAATCAGATGGAACCGATATGATGCGACTGTGCCACATATTGACCCTTGTGTTCTCTCCTTCCTCTAAAGGTGCTACAAGTTAAGATCTCCCATCACCCCCGAGGCACATTTGACAAGGTTTGATCCAAATCAACAAAAAAAAAAACCCAAAAAAAAAAACCACATAACTGAATAACACTATTACCTTTCCTACTTGGAATGTGCTGCTAATTATCTTTTGTGTAATGACTTTGGGTGAAAGGTAGTCCTTGTAATTGAAATGATTGTGTTCTGTTTTTTCCTTCCAGCATCACAATCCTTGTTAGACCAGATCGCTGCTCTCATCACCTCACTAACATGCTCACAGCTCAACCAGTGCCTGAAAGTGTATTGATCTGCTCTGTACATGCACGGTATTGACAGGTTGCGTATCAATGTAGCCGCATGTCACAATCAGCCTCCAAAAGCCAATAGACTGCTCAAAAAGTGGTGCCAGGTGTGCATTTCTTCATAATTCTTATCCTCTCTTTTAGTTCTTTTTCAGACGTTGAATTAAGGATGCACACCTGCTGGAACACCAGAGAAGGCAGCTTAAACTGCTGGAGCCGTACAAATGGGTCCTCAGAGGACATCTCCATTTCTTTCTTCTCCTTCAGACTGTAAAGTTTTCCAACAGCTGTTAGACAATAAAAAGTGAGCACAGTGGGGCTGTGATTGTGAAGATTTCCAGAGATTTTATGAAAGAGAGAGAAAAATAACTGTCCGTGTTTGGCTGCATTTCAGGGCTGTACAGAATGTGTCAAAATTTATGTTTGGCATTCCCTGCATCGTTTCTATAATGTCCAAATAATCAATGTTTTTTGCAAGTCAAAATTATGAAAAGACAGTATGCATCGGTGTGAGTTCATCGCATTCATCCAGGTAGAAAGATGTCTGAGAGGCAGGGATGGAAAGAGCAATAAAATATTTTACTCAAGTAAAAGTGCTGTTACTTTGACGAAATTTTACTCAAGAGTACTTGTGTAAAAATGTACTCATATAAAAGTAAAAATGTATTTCGTTTCAAATGTACTCTGACTAAAAAGCACTGAGTTACATTGTTACCATAAAATGCAAAAATACATACATTTTCAGCAATTTTGCTGCAATGCTCTCTGTGTAAAGACTTAACACTGACTTTGCTATGTTTTTAAAATGTTTGAGCATTCTTACATTAACTGACATTACTCAACGTTTGGGAGGAAAAAAGAACTGCAGTCAATTTAACCATTATATTAGACTGACAAGACAAACATTTAATAAAAATTCCACACTGAAACTGCCCATCCTATACATGCTAACGCTAAGGTCAGTTAGCTCAGTAGCTACCCTTAATCACCATTAATGTGCATTTTTCAGTAGCTAGCAAAACTGCAACCCAGAAACAAGTGAAAGAATATTATTTTGGACGNATGTGCATTTTTCAGTAGCTAGCAAAACTGCAACCCAGAAACAAGTGAAAGAATATTATTTTGGACGTAGATGTCAGCAAAGCTAGCGACTAGTATGAATAATTAACAGGATAAAGTTAGCTAAGTTACCTCAGCATGCAGGTTTGATGCTGAGTTCTGATAAGCTGCTAACTCCACCTTTTTCAGCTAGCAAAGTTAGCATTGCATGCTGTAGCTGTGTATTTTTTTCTTTATAATGCAAAATTGGTCGCTTAAATGTGGCTAGGGATTGTTTTCTTCTAATTCGTCGGTTTTCTAGTCATCTGAGCGCGTTCTCTCCATCTTTAGCATAGTGTCGATTGCGTTATTTTATTGCAGCCGCTGCAGTTCCTCTGTGCTTTTTTACATCTGACATTTTTGTTTTGTTTTTTCTTTTGTAACTGTAATTAAAATTACTTAAGTAAAACTACTTTTTTAAAAACTTACTCAAATAAGTACAAGTACAGAAAAAAATGACTTTGCTACAGTAAAGAGAGTAAATGTGATTCATTACTTTCCACCCCTGCTGAGAGGTTATGTGCAATCATGAAACCAAATTTTGCTTTTAGCTGATCATCTGAAAGGCTTCTTCAGTTCTTCAGACCAAAATTTTGGTCCAGTAACTGCGTTTAATCTCCCAGACACAGTGGGGTCATTTGTAAAAAAAAAAAAAAAAAAAAAAAAAAAAAAGAAAGCGCCAGATTTAAAGTGTCACTATGGCCAAATAGCACCGCGCAACCTCATTCATAAACACCTGTTACCGCCATCTTTTATCATTTGCCTTGAAAGAGGAGATACTTTGGTATTTCCTTATTTACGTGTCGAGGAAGCGATTAGTAAAACACACTATCATACAAAAATTAAGACCTATTTCAGTCTGGCAGTGAGTTTCATTGGTATAAAGTCTCAGCCATGTTTTAGTACCTGTATTTGCCTCATATGTGTTAGTGATCAATATATTTAATATATCAGTACACTCAGCTGATTAGCCAGTTTCCCTAAATGGCAACTTCTAGTGGCACTGTTCCTCTTCCTCAAGCGACAACTGCAGTGCTCAATTATTTTGAAGCCGTGTGACCTTGATTTGTATGAACTACATCAAATATATTATTTATGCTTCTATATTTCACATATAAAAAAGAAAAGTACAAATATCCATATGCAACTTATTATACGTGAAGTGCTGGAAAAATATTAGAGTTGAAGCAAAATGGGGGGAAAAAATTCAAGAGCCAAAGGACATTGTCAAACAAATTACCCTCATGTAGCCAACATCATATTGAATTTACGTTACGTCCAAGTTTGAATTCTCCAAAATCTGCATTGAGAAGAAGGAACCTTCTTAGTATTCGTGCCCTTTTAGTATTCAGCCTTTTGGACAATCCTTGTTTTGAGACGAGCCCTGCTCTCCTCTGTGGGAGTCTCTTTGTTCTGTCTAAAAGTGCTCATCTTCCGCCAAAGCCGCCATGGTTGCCGTGTCTTTGATGTGAGTCGGGCAGACAGCAGTGAGTTTTCACCTGTCAGCTTTCATGGCTCCCTGAAGGTTGACTTTGAGCCGATGTCTGTTAAATTGGGATTGATCGCAACAACAGAAGCCACACACTCCACACACACACTCGAGGGGAAAACGGTGCATTTCCTGACAGTCACACAGAGGTTGCTGCTGTACGCTGAAGAGCAGAGTTTCTCATTGTGGACAAGGCGGTTTGATGTGACCAAAGAAGCCATTTGTTTAAGGTTTCGTTTTTCTGTGGCATAGTGGGTTGTCAAGAGGCGAGAAGAAACGGCAGGGATGCCTAACACCTGTGTCAGCTGAGAGGAAATAGCACCGAACCAGATTTAGTAATAGGGTTCTCACTGGAGCGCATGCTAACGTGCTACAGTTATACTGCGTTCATTGTACCTCGTCATTTACGATCACCGGGTGCTGAGCTAAACGAAGCCTGAGACAACATGAAAACTTTTGCTTTGTCTGCTCTGTCACATTTTAACATTCATGAGCTTTATATTTTATGTATGTGGTTTTATATTTACACGGTTTTCTGTTTATTTTCTGTTTCATATCATCCTTTTATGTTTCAGTGTTTTTATGGCTTTGTAATTTGTCTGCTTCCTACAGCTCTTACAGCACACCTGGCCTATAGAGGAGAGGGAATCTTTTTAAAATGCCTTTCTCAAGGTTTCTTCCATTGTTTCCCTTATGTGATGAGGATTTTTAAGAAGCTTTTCCTCGTCTTTATATCGAGCGTGGGCTGGATCAGGAACCTTTGAGTAGGCATGTAGCTCCTTGCACCGTTGTATGTGATATTAGGTGAAACAAATAAACTTGACTATTTACACTTTCAAGACAGCTACTACATTGCCAGTCTTATATGTTTAACCAGTTGATTTAAAGAAAATGCTTTTAATGTTGATTTATAAATAGAGAAATTCCTGTTTACGGTGTGAGCAGCCATTTTGAAATGACGTCAACACTGAACTAGGGATTGGGGAAAGCCTGTCTGACTTTCCAAGCCGTAATTCTTACTCGAGGGGAGTGTTTNGAACTAGGGATTGGGGAAAGCCTGTCTGACTTTCCAAGCCGTAATTCTTACTCGAGGGGAGTGTTTTCCTAGACTTTTCCCAGTCGGAAGTCTGAAATTCTGAGTTCACATCGAACGCGGCATGAGAGAATGATAAATAACCTGATTGCGAAGCCAGCTCTTCCTCTCTGAAATCTTGGCTCCTCTCGCCGTTTCTGCCTCTTCCCTGTTTCTGTTTCAGCCACAACATGGAGGCTGCATACCGATCATCAAACTTCATAGCGGAGCTGTCAGTCGGGAGAGAAATGTCAACTTTCTCATTCATTTTCCACTCATGAGGTTACGATGCGTCTGTTGTGGGAATGTCTGCGTTGATGGTTTAGTTTACTGAAGCTCTGGCAGAAAACAGTGAACAGAGGTGAAAGAGTTGAGACGATTGGTCTGCAGGGAACTCATACAAACAACACTGGAAAGTTTTTTTTTCGCTCGCAAGCCGCAGCCAAGGAATGCTTGATCCTTAAGCAATTTCTAAACCCATCATATATCAGGATAGAAGGCTTTTTGGCTGGAGAATCTTAAATAAAGTCTCCTTATCTGCAGGGATGAATGTGTGAGTGAAGGACGAGAAGGAAGGAAGCAAGAGAGAGAGGCAGAGAATAGAGAGGTAGGAGAAAGAGAGAGAGCGAGTGAGACCATTAAAGGAGGAGAAAAAGCAGAAGAGAGCCCCCCACGGATGCTACTGTCAGCTGTGGGAACCCAGATGAAAGCAGTGGAGCCAGATACCAGCGCTCTTTGATCATGCCTTTGTGTGATAAACATCGCACTATGCCAGCCATACTCGGCGCATCGTGCCAGCCCGGCTGTGAAGGTGAAGGGCTTTGAGCAGGCTTCCAGCTCGGCTCCGCTCAAGACCAGCAGGCGTTTGCCATGCCAGAGAGCTGTCTGCAGCACGGAGTCCTCTGAAGAGCACGCACACGCACACACACACATGCAACGTGCACACAACATCAGATCAACACATTCTCCACCAGATTGCTCTCACTTTCCTTTTCAGTGTCTGCTTCTGCTGCTTTCTGTATCTCTTTCCTATTTTTTTCTGTTTCTCTCACTTTCATTCTACCCGAACCCCCCACACTTGAGAATTTTTTTTTTTTTTTGAGCCGTAGTTGAGATGCTCGTTAAAGATGCAGCCTCGGTTGCAGAAGCAGCCATCCCTGCTGTGGAGCATGCAGTCCTATTTGACCCAATAATCATCAAGTTTTCAAAATTAAAAGTGTGCAGGGAGAGCATGCACTTTATTTTTATTTTATTTTTTATTTATTTATTTATTTATTTTTTACTGTATGTTGTAATAGTAATACGTCTGTTGAATATTTCATATCTGCTACTGCTTTGAAATGGTGCAGGTTCGCAGTGTTAGGTGTAACAAGAGAGGGATGAGGGAATTCTGCCATTGCTCCCTGCATAAATTCTCACCATTTCATCTTTTTTTTTTTTTTTAANTTTTTTTTTTTTTTTAATCCACAAACCTGTGAAAGCTACAGATTTTTTATTTAAGTTATAAGGCAAAAGCAACCGGCTCTCAGCTTTAGCTGTGGCTGCTGCAACAAAGCCACATGGTGATTTCGATTCAGTAAAAAAGAGAACAGGATTACTCTTGCTTCATAGTCAGTGGAAACGACAGAGGGAGCAGAGTGTGTGTGTGTGTGTGTGTGTGTGTGTGTGTGTGTGAGGGAAAGAGTGAGACGGGGAGAGAGGGGAGGAATGCCATGCATGTGTGGGAAGTGGTTTTGGCAGGATTCAAAATTAATGATCTCAACATGTGCTATAGTTGAGAATCATCAGAAAGAAAAGTGCAGACAAAAGCACTTGCAGGGCCCACAGATGGAGAAACCACGAAGACTGTGAGACAGAAGCTCCAGAGGAAAGTTCTGTTAAAAAGGGAAAAATGCGTGTTCTTTTGTTATGAAATGTCAGCTCAAATGCTGAAAAAGTCTTCAGCAGATGCTCGAGATCTAAAACAACCGAGCAACCGTGCGCGAACGATGTCAACTCTCGGTCAATCGACTTATTTAGCAGAAGAAGATTTATTTCCTGGATTTTTAGAGATGCAAGACATGCCAATCAGCCCGTTTCCATGGCAGCACATTACATTTAAGTGGTAGGTTTTGACACATGCAAATGATGCCATGCAGCTTCAACGCAACGTCTCTTAAGTGTTGCATATTTCACGCAGATGGCCGGTTTATGAATATGCGGCCCTGGGTTCATGATGCGTGGTGTTGTAGCTATAAATGAGTCTCCGAGCTATTCCGTGCAGGATAAAAACAGCGATGTTATTGGTCTGGGAGTAAGCGGCGGGGGAAACATCCTGCCAAATATATGAAAGACAGATGAAATTCCACCAGACTATATAAAGATGCAAGTGGTCTTCTTGGAGCAAAAACAATGAAGGTCATCTCAGGCTAAGATTCCAAAACCCAACATGAAAATGCGATTGCGGCACAGGGTGAGAAAGACGAAGAATGTTAAACATGGGATACAAAAGCCGCCAGAAAGTATTTGTGCCTCAAAAGTTCAACAAACTGCCATTGTCACTGAACTGTGTGTGTGTGTTTGAGGACATGAAATCTTGTTAGTTCAGTTTTGGTGTCATATTTAAGCGCCTCAGTTAAAGGATATTGTAGTCTTATAAGCTTCAAGAATCAGAATGCACACACAAACACGCACACACATACACACACACATAAAAGCTTGTGCTAATTGCACGAGTCACATTTAAGTCTCATACAGAATCAGTAATTTTGCATGTCTGAGCCCAATATATACAACTCACACACATTAGATTACTGCCCACAGTTTCCCAAAGGTAAATATTAGAATTGTTTTTCATACCTCCCAGATTGCCATTAATTTCAGTTCATTCCAGCACACTACTAAAACCAACTTGTCGAGGCTTGAAACATGCTTGAGATACATAATCCATAGCAGCGAATACGACATCTATTCAGTTTTTTGTCAAAGTAACTTAATTTAATCAGTCCAACATGGAGCTGCATGGAAGAAAATGTACGTCTCCGCCAGGAAATATAGTCCCAGGAAAAGCTGCTTTTCCTGATAAATTAAAAATGCCCATCCATTCTACATTCTGACGTACGTTTTAGCAGGTGAAACATTGAATTTTAAGGTGGGTGTATCAACTGAACCTTTGATTTTGAAAGATTATGGGATTTTGCAAAGTAACAGGAAAATGAATATAAGGTTTTATATTGTTATATTGTGGAAAATTGTTGGCGGTAATATAATCTGTACGTGGGTAGTATTTATTGTGCTTAAACATGCAAAATCATCAGTATGGCCCTTTAAGAGTACTTCAAAGCCAACATGGAAGAATTTGATTTTGAATTAGAATTATTAGAATTTAGATCAGCTAAAAATGCGCAGGCGTCAAGCTAAAGTAAATTTTGTATTTGCAGAAAAGTTTGACGAAACAGCAGGAACATCCTGTACAACAGCACGACCATGGTGAAATGCAAAAAATATACACGCAGGCAACATTTAACATGGATACGAACGCTAACCCGCTGAGGTACAGTCGATTCCTCTTTGAGACAATGGTAAACACTGAGTGAGATATCACCGAGCGTGTCAAAGTGGGAAGGGGGTTGTCAGAGCCCACGGAGCGTATCCAACATTGTCATTGCTGCCTGCCTGTCTGCCTGTGGAGAACATCCGCCGTTGACAAGAGGTGCGCTCCGGCTCCTCCGTGCATCAGTTTTGGATCACTACTCTCAATCAAAGCCTGGAAAGGAGGACCTGCATAATGTGACAGAGCCTGTCTCTCTCTTTGGCTTTTGATGCCTGAGGAAGGCTCAACCAGAGCAACCCCTGTCAGAAACCTGCCCACAGGCCCGAACGCAAACAGATCCAAGAGCGTGGGGGAGTGGGGAGTGGGGAGGGGGGCGACAAGAAAGTTACAGGCGTCCATAAAGGAGCGAAGATGGGGTAAACAGACAAACGGAGTGAAAAGTGTGAAGGAGGAGGAGGATGCATCAGAGCTCTTAAATATCCAGCACATACACCAAATGCTATCAGCGCGTAATAGGAACTGCACTTTTCATTAACTCGCCCCTCTGGACCAGCTAAACATATTTTCAAATAATGGCAGTCAGATTTAATGACATTATGAGCCATTAAAAAAGGAAAAGGAAAAAAAAAAGTGACAGATCTTATCATCTCCTTGTTTCACATTGATTGCCAGATCTGATATCTTATTTCGTATCTCCCTCCCCCTCCCCCCCCAGTCTAATGCAGTAACAGCTGTGGAAATCAGAGCTGATGTGCATTGTTAACTGTGTTTATTGTGGTTGTGTAATTACAAACTGTATAATGTGCAATCTAATTTATTAGATTAGTGAAAGGATTGTAAATCAGTAATTGTGAGATGGCGTGTTTGCTGGCTGCTTAGCTGGGATGTTGCTGTTGTAAACAGTGCCCTCTAGTGCATTCCGGGTGGGTTTGACCCGAGACTTGAAGACTAGAGAGGGACGTGGGTGACCGTGAGGGTGTGCCGGAGGACCTGCACAGCTGGCAACAATGGACAGAAGACACGGAGGTCTGCTGGTGAACTAGGAAGATAAAGCAGGTTGTTCCTCCTACAGCAGCTCCCAATCCTGAGGTCACACAGGCACTTTGTAGCAGTTTAAAGGACCATACCGGTGATCATGCATGTTTGAGCCCATATACAACTCATATACGCCTTAATACTGACAACCATTTCCCAAAATATACTACTTTAGCGATAAATTTTAGGATTTTTTTTCCCACCTTACAGACTGCCATTGGTTTCGGTTCATTCATCACAGCGAACACAATGTCTATTAAAGGACCAATGCATGTTTGAGCTTAATATATTCAATTTTCATACATGTTACATTACTGAAAATGATTTCCCAAAGGACAGAACCATATTTCAGCTTTCATTATGTTTACCACAACCTCTTAATCTTTCAAAATCAAATATTCAAGTGCCACCTTAAAAATCAATGTTTCACCTGCTAATAGTTGCGCAGCTTATGAAGTCATGGTCCTTTAAATTTTTCCATAAACGCAGGTCTTCTTTTGGGACTATATTCCCTGGTGGAGACATACATTCAGTCAGAGCTTTTTATTGTGCTTAAATGCTAAAATTACAAAACTTCAAAAAAAAAAAAAAAANGAATGAACTGAAACCAATGGCGGTCTGGAAGGTAGGAAAAACATTTTTAATTCACTGTTCCAGTAGTATGCTTTGGAAAATGGTTGCCAGTAATGTTACGTGTATGAAAATTGAAGGCACAAACATGCAAAAAGGGTGGTATGGTCCTTTAAGTTCTTTTTTTTTGTTTTGTTTTGTTTTGTTTTTTGTTGAAGTAATTTCATTTAACCAATCAAATACGGTGCTGCAATGTATGTCTCCACCAGGGAATATAGTCCCAGGAGAAGACAGCTTTTACTTAGAACTTAAAATGAGCGTCCCTTCTGCAATCATGCATAAGTGTTAGAAGGCGAAACACTGAATTTTTAAGGTATGTGTATCACCTGAACATTTGATTTTGAAAGATTAGGAGATTGAAAAAATAAGAGGAAAACTAAAATACAGGTTTATGTTTTGGAAATTGGTTGTCAGTAACATGTATTGGGCTCAAACATGCACAATTGCCAATATGGTCCTTTAATGCCAAGTAGTTGTCAGCCCTGCAATAGACTGGCGATCTGTCCAGGGTGAACCCCGCCTCTCGCCCTATGACCACTGGGATAGGCTCCAGCNAGACTGGCGATCTGTCCAGGGTGAACCCCGCCTCTCGCCCTATGACCACTGGGATAGGCTCCAGCCGCCCCGTGACCCTCAACAGGACAAACAGGTTTAGAAAATGGATGGATGGATGGATGGATAGTTGTCAGTCTTTCAAAGTTTGACAGTTTCTGGCGTGGATTTAGTAATATTCATATGTCTTATTTCAAGTGATCTATTTTGTCTCGCTGTTCGTTTCTACAAGAAAAACAGCTCCGAATAAAGAAGTTGCCCCTAGATACAGATCTGTTTTGTATTTAGCTGCATCTGTAATGACATTCTACAGGCAGGAAAAGTCATCTGAGGATACGCTCACGCAGGAAGATGCAGAAGAGTCGGAAAATCCCGCTCATGTCACCGCAGCGCATTCCTGGGCTCCTACACCACGGAAAAGAAAGCATTACACCAAATTCACCCCCCCCCAAAAATCACCGCCAGGATTATTCTGGGGACATACGCGCAAGTCAGAACCTCAAAATAACCCTTTCGCTCGACCAGACCCAGACTGGATCTCTCTGAGCTGCAGCTCTTATTCTGCCGTGGCGAAGTCTCAAGGAAAATATTAGTCAAAACTTGCCACTTGTGTGTAAATGAGATCAAGACGGATTAGGAGCTCTGGATTCTATTTGAGGCCTTATGAACCCACAAGATTTCCACCCCCCCCCCGCAGCTGAAAGGCAGCCGAGGGCCAGATGTGCGGTGCAGAGCCGGGGCAACGCCGAATGTGATTTCCTCTCTTAAGCCGTTAGCGTCGGTAAAGGCATTACAGCCAATCAAAGCTCTTAGTCCTCCTACTTGTGGGATTTGATGTGCATTACTGACAGTGAGAAATGGCCCATCTGAAATACAATATCTCACTTCGGAGCGAAGATGGAGAGAAGAGGGGTGGAGATGGAGGGCGGAGATGTGCAACAAATACAAAAAAACACTTCCACTTCCACAGCATGCAGTGGATGTTCAGAACGGGATGAATATTCACACTATAAAGTGCAGCAGTTAATCATCTAAAACAGGATACTTGCCAGATGCGTTTTAGATTTTGGAGATTTTCTACAAAAGGAGGCATATCTTTAGGAGATGAGCCATCGCTTCATTTTTTACAAAAAAAAAAAAAAAAAANAAAAAAAAAAAAAAAAATACATTTTTACTTTTTTTTGTGTTTCAAAGTAAAATCACAGTGGAGCAGCTTGTCCCTTGATATGTCTTTTAAAGGAGTTTAAATTAAAAAGAAATGAAAAATCTTGCCCCACACGCTAAACTAAAATGATACTGAGTTGGCTCTTCTGTAATAGACTTTTTTTTTTTTTTACCTCCCTTTATTTGCTCTTACCTTGACTTATCTGTGCCCTTGCCGGTAATATAATAGAGCTTTTCAAAGTGGTGACACATTCAAAGTTCCACGTATGGATTTGCATTTGAAAATGACTTCATTTAAGGCTTTTTATTAACCAAGCAGCTGGCTCTAATTTTTCTGACTCGGGCAAACTTAGTCAGGCCGAAAGAAAATATTTTCCTTTCACCAGATTTTACCCTTTAAAGGACACGGACGATACATACACAACCTACACTTGTGTTGTGGTTTAAGACTCAGCTGGACCCACAAAGTGATCCATACCTCCTCCACAGATCAGATGTTCATGTGCAAATACACACACAGAAATGCACACACATCCTTCCTCCAAGCAAAACTTCCTATAGGGACTTCCTGCTCTAAGAGTTGTTTGCTTAGTGCCCACTCAGTCTCCAACCTCCTTGGCAGCCACTTCCTCTTCCTCCTGATGTGTTCCTGTGTATGTGTGTGTGTGCACGTGTGTGTATGCTTTATGCATATATTGTACGAATGTATGCGTCTTTCTGACTGCGTGATTTCATGTACGATTTTGCGTGTCTGTGTGTAACTCAGCTGCTTGTATATTTATATGCGATATTTATAGGTTGAGTGTGTATCTCAGTGTTGGAGTGTGTGAGTGTGTGTCTTGTTGGACAGATGTTCATCCGGCCAGCTGACATCAATGACCCTGTTAGCTGAAGCCAGTGGGGTTCCCACCCCCACCCCCATTCCCAACCC